>OMLP01044578.1:10662-55963 GCA_900302685.1 Spondyliosoma cantharus
ACTGGCACATCTTTGAAAATGTGAAAATGTCATTTTTAAGTACAGATCTTTGCGAGGGGAAGGCTCTTTTTGTATACACTGGCTTTATAAGAGGAATGACTTCTGCTTGTATTCATAAAGCCGGGCAACACACACACACACACACACACTTTCCTTGAGTAAATGCCTGCATATTGTCCTGGTAAACCAGAGAGGAAGAAAATGGTACCGCTCAGACCACAAACACAAAAAAACTGCATTTGTCCAAATTGGAAGTGGAGAGAGAGAGAGAAGCCACAAAGGTTGATTGTATCCCAGTGAGCGGTGGTGGAGGGGTGAAGGGTTGTGGGTAAAGCTCGCTGATGAGGTTCCCAGCCAACTTGGCACGGCTTTTTACCTTCTCCTCGGTCTTCTGTCTTTTCAACAAACGGACTAAAACAGATTTTGTGAAGTTGTGCACCGTTATCCAATTATTACTGATATGCTTGATGAAAAATCTTTTTCTGTTTCCTCTGAAAATCCAATTGAGTCGACTCAAGACAATTTTTGATATATTTACAAGTCTCTTTGGAACAAAAAGATAATCTCATGTTGGCTGCAAATGTGGAATAAATCATTTGTTTCTTAAAAATGAATGAACAACTCAAAAATCAATCAATCAAATAAGAAAAGAGCCCAGATTTTTTTAAATGCCATTTCTAATATGTTCTTTAGACAGAAATGCCCAGGAATTTTGACTATTTTCTGATATTTTTGTAAAGCTTTCGTGCAACACAATTACATTTAATATAGGCAAAGAGAAAAAAAAATTGCAGTTTAAAGAGCAGTTTAAAGTTACATTTCTTAATTCTAAGCTAGTTTTAAAGTTTGGTGCAACAGAATTTAAACTTAAACCACGATTTAATCATCTTTAATGTTAATCCTTGTTGGTGCAATCCAGCCTAAAAGAATAAAAAAAAGTAGCTGATAATAAAAATGATAAATAGTTCCTCTCCTAGACTCAACAGCATGATTATTTAACATTTTATAAACTAAAACATAATCAACAGATCTGAAAGAGTATCCATTAAAATAATCCTAAATGCCAGAATCCATCTAGCGGCTCCAGAAATGCATCCAAAAATAATTATATTTCACTCCTTTTCACACCCTACACCTCTCTCCTCCCCCTGCACTTCTCACCAGCGGTCATTTTCTAGTGTCAAGGACCTCGCACTTGGGGTTTCAGGAGGTGGGCCCTCAATTAGCGAGCCACGCGTCCTCCGGAAGAAAGAGGAACTCCGTGAGGAGTCCTTAACGACTGGCCTCTGTTCACTCTGCTCTGACCCCATGACCCCGGGGTCACAGGCCACAATGCACTCCCATATTGAGCCGTGTTATCGGCTCTGCGATGGAGGGGATGGACAGCAACCCCTCTGCATTCAGGCCGAGCTGCGTGAAGCCATTGAAGGCCTGAGAATGCCTGAGACACCTCTCTGAACATCCGCCCATCTATGAATTCAGCTCTGCCCTCTGATCAGGTCTGATAATGTGGATCTGTGTTTTTTAATTGAGCTGGAGCGGAAGAAGAAAAGGTGGCACACATGTGCTGCACACTGGGGGAGCTGCCTGGAGCTGCTTCGGTCCTGTATGTTTGGCCACTGAGCAGCACTAATGTGGATCTGTTTCTGGGTAAATGCCTTGCTCAAAAGCACGTTGACAGGAAGGAAAAGCCCTTCTCTTTTACCTCCATATAAAACTTTTCTCACACATGGTGGTACATACTGCATAAAGAAGGAAAGTCTTTTTGGCCTCCAACGATGATCCTAAACTTGCTTTTAGAGCGATTACAACATCAAACTAAACCAGTGGTGGGATGTAACTAATAACTGCTATATTAAAAAAATAAATAAATAAAAAAATACCATAATTAAAGACAATTATGAGCTACTTGACTTGAGCATTTCCATTTTCTGCCATTTCAGAACACATTATCTTAATAAGTTCAGTTACTGGTTAATAACGTGTTATCTGCGTAATATCTGAAAATAAATTACAATCTATTATTAAAGGTTAAGATAAGATTGATTGAGCCCAGAGGGGACATTCACATATAAAGTCATTAACACTGGCCAACACATTAAAGTGGAATACACAGTAATGCAGCAATGATTATTGCAGCCCGACCGATACATAGGTTGGCATATTATTGGTTGATATTGGTTGATATTGTAATGTGTTACCTCCTAATATTGGTGTCAACACCTGCCTCAATAATTAAGTATCAGTCAGACTGTAATAATTACATTCCAATAACAAAATACAAATAATTCTTCTTCCTCTACTTATAAGTATTTTCTGATACCAATACTTTTACTAATTTTACTTGTAACAGAGTATTTCTACAATATGGCATATCTACTTCTAAAAGATCCAGCGTAATTCTTCCTCTACTGCAGTAATCAAATGCACTATCAGGGTTGATAGTACATTTGGGAGTTAATCTGTTATATCGCACTTGTCTTGTCTTCATGTCTTTAATCACTTGTTTTGTCTGATTTACATGCAAAAAACCCACAAAATATTCTATTTACTATACTACACATAATGGCAAAAACCACTGAATGTTGGGCTTTTTTGGTAAATACATAACCTCTTGCTAATATCAAATCAATCATAAAAACAATGGCTGACTGTTTGATTAACAAAAATGAATTAATCAAAGTGGTTAGTTTAAGAACAAACTTATCTTCGAAGAAAAGCTGCACGCGGTTAGAGACACGCGTTAACTGCACATTTTGTCACCTGTTGAGTTGAACTTTCATGATAGTGTTACCGCCACTGTTTAAGAGCTGTCGGCAGCTATAGGGTTGAATTTGTACTCATACTTTATGTATTTTTTTTGGTGGGAATTAAAGGAAATGAAAATGATTGATGATGAGATGATAGCACAGACAACAGGTACAAATTTAGTCTGAATTATTACACAGCGTAGTCTGTAGATAAGAAGGTGAAGGCTGCTGCCTCTAACAGAGGAGATAATTCAGACAGGATGTGCAAAATGTACTATTATAATATTGTGACTTAATTTATGAGGAAAATTAAGATTAAGAGTTAAGGCTGAAGCATTGGCACAAACATTTAGAGTACGGCAGCTTTGTTTGTTTCAGCCTCTCTTCTGTTAGTGTGACTGTGATCCAAATATTTAGTCTGGGCTCAGCTGTCATAACAAACACTTCACTGTTTCCTGACATTTTGCCATTTCCCACAGTCCCAAACCGAACATGGCTCAATGACGCCACCTGGTGGCGGGATGAAGAATGACTGTGGCCGCTGTTATCACACAGAGCATGCAGAAACGTGTCAATTACGTTCAGCGACAACCAGGCCCCTGTTGAAGACCGAACAGCTTGTTTGTGGGATAAAATAGCCTGAATGATTTGAGGTGAGAGGGCGGCAAGGCTTGCAAGAAGCGAGCTGAGTCACCTGCAGCAGGTAGCTCATGTTATGCACACCTGCCCCTCTTCCTTATCACTGAACATTTCAGAGATACCTTTGATAACTTTACCAGCTGCAGACACACATTTGCAAAACGTGAACCGTCTTACTTACATCCTGTTTTCATCCTGTTTTCCATCAAGCTTTCCTCAAGTTTTCCAGTAAGAGTGACGAAACCGTGACGCAACAGTTCTGCTGCTTCTGATAGGTGTACACGCACCTGTGCACAGTCACGTGGGTCACCTGACCTTTAGTTGTCATTGCAGCCTGTACACTGATCATGCAGTTTTAGAAATGTTCATTAAATGAAACCTCCACTTTCTATTTTATTCCTTTGAGCTATATTGTTGTGAGAATTAAAGGTGCACTATGTAGTATTTGTCACTGTTTAGAAGAACAAAGTTGCTGGTAGACTGTTTCATTCGCTTTCTTTTTCTTTGTGATTTTTAATGTGATAGGGAAATAAACAAATAAATAAAGCCATCCAGGGGTTCCTGCATGAGGACAGGCCAGGGCTTAGTTCATCTGTCCAATGGATTTTACTACATTTAAGTGTCATCACACTCTCTTTTTCAAGGGATTCATCAAAATCCTCCTTTTTCTGACATCAAGCAACATAATGAAGAAAATGGTATTTTGTTTCACCCTTACATTTTCAGGAAGAACATTCCAACTACATATGTCTCACATAATCCATAAAAGCGATATCGAGACTTTTCCCAGTAGCACATTGACAAAACTGTTAAAGATGTCGGTCTGTGAGTCAGTCTGTGTCTAATTACATATGAAATAAATGGCACACACAGCGGTAAGGGTAAAAAGGGAGAAGAATTTATTCTTTGTTCTGTTCTACAAAACTTTATTACAACATAAAGCTGACGAACAAAACTGTGTCGGCTGGAAATAAAAGGTTTCTCTCAGGAAAAAATGTGGGAAGCAATCACAGGTGTGGAAACTCATGTATGTACAGTATTTATTGACTGTTGAGTTTGAACTTTGTGCTTTGGAGTTTGAAAAGTAGGCTCTCTGTTCCTACATCACACTGAAAACAAAAATCTCTGTTGGATACAAAGGTCTTGAAGATATTAGCACCATTTTATAGAAAGAACTAAAAAGAGAACAGTTCTTATTACATCTCTTCTACCAAGGTAGATTGAGGGCTGGGATTTGGAGCTTTCTTTCGAGTGAAAAGGACTCATCAGCTAATCAATGTATCCTCTTTATCGCTCTTCTTTTCATTGCATTAAAATCTTAAAGCCTACGGTGGAAAATCTTCTAAAGGACATCAAAAAGTAGGAACGGTTGTGCACTCAGGCTTCTTGGCTGAGAGGAAAACTTTGTGTCTTAATGCATCTGTGGTTTCGCTGTGTCCTGTTTGACGTTCATTGGTAAAAGCATTTGAGTCTTGTCACCTTCAGAATCTAAGAGAGGAAGACAAGGAAAGCATGGCTGACTTCTAAAACCGGATGTCCCAGTACTGTGGCGTCTCTTTAGTGGCTTCAAACTCGTCTTCGATGGCGGCAAAGTTGGTGTTTGTCAGCGACGTCACTTCAGGGTGTTGGGTTGGACCGCCCGCCTCTGAAAGGACATTCAAAATTTAGAAGTATTTCATGTTTTTCAAGATAAATAAATGTTCTGATCATCTGAATTTCTTACCAGGGATACAGAGGATCTGGGGTCTCTCCCACCTTCCTCCAGACAGACACCTGATCAGAGGATTCAGTCTCTGCTGGAAACCCTGAGCGCAGTGATAACGCACGACCGCATTGGTCTCATATCTCTGTCGAACCTTTCCGAACATGGAGGCGTTTCGGACCTTTGGTGGTGGCCCACACGAGGCTGACGAAAGAGTTAAGAGTTAGATCCTCAATTGGAGAACAACTCACGTGTGATGATGCAACAGCAGGAAACACCCACACGAGGGAGTTAAAAACATGAATGAGGAGCTCGAAATGTCTGATGGTCGTTTACTCACAGGTGCCTTTCTTGCAGGTGTATGCGAGGTGGTAGTTGCAGGGTACGTCACTCCAGCGTCCGTCGTCGTGCCACACCATCACCACACAGTCTTCACCGGAGAGAAAATAGCTGTCTGGCTGCCCTCTGTACCAGTTCTCATACAGCTAAAATAATGAAATAATAATATGTAGATGTAAACTGTGTCCACATTAATAATGTGTTTTTTTTTCCAAAATGCGAGGTTCTTTTTTTACAAGTGACTTTAAACTATCACTTAGACTGCAGGTTTATCCAAAACCTGTCAAAAATTACAGACCTCTGGTAAAAAAGTGAACACGTGAACTCACTAAAGGGTGAGACTGTCAAATTAGAAAAAGAAAATCATATTATTATTATTATTAGTAGTAGTAGTAGTAGTAGTAATATCTGCTAAAAGTGTCATTTTAGTACAAGAGAAGAAATAGTTTGACATTTTGAGAAATGTACTTGTTAGAATTTGTTAGATTAAGCAGGTGGTTAGCTTAGCTTAGCATAAAGACTGGACATAAGGGGAAACAGCTAGCGTGGGAACAAAATCCATCTACCTGCACCTCTGAAGCTGACAGATTAACACATGATATTAAAAAATGTTAATCAAACTTTAAAAAATACAACTGCCCTTGGACAGGTAAACACATTAAATCTTGTAAGTATAAAGTATAAAAACGCAGCTACCTTTAGACAGAGCCAGGCTAGCTGTTCACCCATGTGTCCAGTCTCTTTGCTGAGCTGCCCAGCTGCTGGCAGTGGACCCAAATTTAACTTAGATTATATCAGAGTGGTATTGATCTTCCAATCTAACTCTCAGCAAGTGTATTTCACAAAATGTTTGACTTTTTCCTTAAACAGGAGATACAAAAAACTCGATAGTGCTGATGAAAGCTCCTCCGCAGCCTCAGAAGAAATCAGTGTTTTTGACAGACTGACAATGGTACTCTTTACGACGACTGAGATGATCTGGAGGTGTATATTCAGGGGAATACCTTTTGTAAACTCTCAGTATTTAATAACTCAATGTTATTATTGAGAAAATGATATCATTAACATTGCTGGAAAATGTCCAAACAATGTTTTGGTCATCTGAAAACCTTCAAACACCTCCTGATTTCTCATAATTCTCACCAGTGGGTTTCCATCAGACCAGCGGAAATCATCCTCGATGGTCTTATCATTCAAACCGGTCCACTGGTATTCTTTGTAGTTGTCTGGTGGATACAATAAGGCATTATATTTACTCCTGTGGACACATTAATTACTCATGGAGGGTAAACCATGGTGGTCTGAACCTACTGTTGATGTAACTCTGCTCCTCAGGGGTCATGATGGACACCAGGTGAGCTCCCAGCATGCGACAGTGCTGCTCTGCCACCTCCCAGCTCAGGCGCTGGCTGAAGTGTTTGTAGCAGAAACCCTGGAACTTATCCCAACCTGGTTCACATCGCTCCACATCTGGAAACATCACAAAGGAGGAGACAGGAGAACAGAGAGTCTTTTCGGATGTCCCAACAGATTTTATGCTGCGTGAACTGTTATAATTTACTTCTCCAACTTGTTTGACATAAATTACAGAAGCAAAAGTGCTCACCGGTCTGACAGAAGTCTCCTCCGTATGTTGGCAAACAGAGACATTTAATCTCCCCGTCTCGGTCGGTGCAGGTGCCTCCGTTGAGACAGGGATCTCCCAAACAGGCATCTGAAATAAAACAGGGCCAGTTACTATTTTCTAGTTTTACTGCAGCTGAAACTGCATGAGAAACTGCTAGTGAAATATATGAACTATAAATACCAGGTAAAAAAGTGGATATAGATTGAAGATTGATGATGAACTAAATGCAACCAGTACATTTTACACATTTAGAAAGGTAGCTGAATATATGCAAATAAAGGCGTCAGGATCCATGTGAGCCTACAGATGGCAGCAGAGGACAAACTTCAGAGTATCACATGAGGTCAAGAGCTTGACGTCTTCTTCTGTCTTCTTTGGAGTTGTTTCTGGACTTTCTTTCTTTCCATCTTCTTCTTTTCACACTCTTATCAATAATGATAATTGTGCACGTTGCAATTACGCTGAATGACTTTGTCATGCTGTTTTCAAACGACTGAAAGGAACAGGTGAAGTCAGGTGAAGTTTCGTCGTCCACAAAACATTTCATAAAACAAGTCCCCATTTACGTCAGTTGTTCAGGAGAATGCTGCGATGCTTTGCTGGGAAGCTCCAGGAATGTTTTGTGGACGACGAAACTTCACCTGACGTTCAATTGACAAGGGAATGAGTAGATAATATCTGAATTTTCATTTTTGGGTTAACTTACCCTTTAAAGGGACAGTTCAACCAAACACAGTCATGATTTCCCTTATAACCAGATTCTATTCTAAATTCACAGTTTCCTTTTGATTTCCGGACGTTTGGAGCTACGTTCACCCCAGTACATTGCAATAAATCATATGATGTCTGTTGGGTTTAATGTGCCAAAACATTAGTCTTGGAGAAACTCAACAACACTCATCAAACACTAATCTGTCTTTTTTGTTGATCTAAAGAAACTAAAGTGCAAATAGAAGATTATTTCAAGGAGTTAATACTTTAGTTATTTTAGGAGAAATGTTTGAGAAACCAGTTAATTGTTAGTGTAAATTCCCATCACATGCTTTATTTTTGTAAAATTGGCTCCTTATACTGTGACTTTATGTTGTCAGACACTCGTATGGATGATTACACCGTACAAGTGAAACATGTCTTTACTTCAGGCCTTGTGTCCCCGTGCAAAGGTAGTCTCGTTGTTTAAAGTCCTGAAGAAAAAGAGTGGTTGTAGTTCAGGTCTAATTTTCTGAATTTGTCAAAGAAGGCAAAATGGAGGCATGTGCACCGAACTGAAATTAAACATTTTACAAGTGGATTCAGTTTATTCGATTCCTTTGACACCCTATAAACAAGAAGTCTGCGGTGTCTGTCATTATGCTGCATACTCTCATACCTCTGTCTTTTGTCAGAGTGTGTGTATGGAAGGTAATAACGGCTTTACATGAGTCAAATGAGAATCATATGTGCTGAAAGTAAAAACATCATTCAGTGGTGAAGCATAAAAGGATTAAACCATACATTTATGCTGTGACCCATGTTGTTTTCAAGTTTCCAACAAAGGAAATCGTCTGCACGATTTCTTGTGTTTGTGTAGTTTTCAAACAGCACAACATCATAAATTGCCTGTAGGCGATAATGTGAGCTTAGTAATGAATGATGGCTTCATCAACTTTCTTTTTCTTTGTCTTGCTCTGCCTTTGTTCAGGTTAAAATGAAGGTGAGATTTAACGTCAGAAATAGCTAATAATCTGTACGCTCTCATCAGTGCAGTATTCATTTATTGAGGAAAGCTTTCAGACATCTAAGAAAGATCTTGTCTCAGAGGTGGGAGGTTGCTTTTCTGATAGTTCTGATAAGGAAACCTGTTCAAAAATGATTGCCTCGTTTAAAAATATTGCTTCTACTAACAAGTTACAAGCTACTCTGTCCTAAATATCAATGCAAATGTGGTGAGTGAAGCTGTCAGACAGGGAGTTTCAATTTCCACCATAATGATGGCTGTCAAGGAGTTGTAAGTAAAGACGAGTCTGTTTTGCAGCCCAGTCACCAGGATAAAATGTTGGCAGTTAATGTTTCTGCAAACCACAGAAACGTTCACATTTTTACATGTCAATTTCGTGACAATTTCCAGTCCCGTTTGTGGCAACTAAAGCCGGATATTTTGGACAGGAAGTCTGGATATCTTGAGCCGTGTTTGTGGCGACCAAAAGAGGTACTTTAAACCAAACAAATAACCTTTTCCGAACCCTGACCAAGCCCGATCATAAGCACAGTGTTGTGAAAAGATAAGATTTATCCTAAAGAAACGCTAAGTAGCAACATATCAAAATGTTATATTCAAAATATCCCGTGGTTTGCAAAAACGTACATTGCCAACATTTATTCTCGCCACTGGGTTGTGTTTGTGTTGTGCACCACTTCAGTCTGTTATATAAATAAGTTCAAGTTGAAGTTTTTATAATCAAAACTTATTGCTGCCCACTGTGTTGAAAGGCAATTCCTCTGATTTGTTTTTCTTTTAATGATATTCACATGTATGACTATTCTATGGAAGCCAATTTATGCAAGGAAAACATTTTCACTAAATAGAATTATAAATACTGTTAAATCAAAAAGATAGCATAATAAGTAGTATATATATATAAATATATAAGGAGTCATAATTTTTGAGACTAAAGGCTTTTAAAAACCTAGGTGATTCATTTGGATGTCAATATTTTTTTATACTGTTGTTTCTGTCATCAGTACTTTCACATAGTAAGCAAATTTTACAGAGTAAAAAACAACATCATTTGTCTTTCGTAACAAGGTCCTTTTCTTGATTGTTTATGTCTGTCATCACACTGCGTGATTGCTGTAAATATTGGAGCTACAATCTTGGAGCTGAAGCTGTTTTATCCATCTGTGTTCTCTTCAAGTCCACCAGACTCCCTTGATAAAAACAGTAATTTTACTTCACAGAACATGGGAGTTGCTGGTCTAACGCTGCCTCGATCCGTTGGTTTGTTTGTAACTTTGATGTTATAACATACTCATACATATTCAAGGTCGCTAGTGCAAATCGCTTCGATGTGACGTATTCTCAGGCAAACATTTTATTTGTCACATCCAAGGTGTGTAAAGGCCCTAACTTTTCTTTTTTTCTGCTTTTTTTTTGGCAGACATTGGCTTCCACATAATGCACCTCTCACTACAGTTCCCATTTCTAGCAGTAGGGAATAACTACTGAGGGAACATGATAGGAAAATAAACAACAGATTCATCAACTGACAGTGAGACAAGAAACAAACATATATTAGTGATTTTATCATTCTTACACCTAAAAACACAACACTGTACACATCTCGGAAGATCATGATTAAACAACTGAACATGACTTGAGTATGAAACATTAAAGGATGACCAGTAAAGGATCTTTAAAAATGTATTGCTAAATACTACCACTCACAACAAACATTTGTGCTTATAAACATAATAATACTCTGTGCTTCTGGTACTAGACCATCTACAATAGCAATAAAAGTGACTGAGATAAAGAGAACAGTTTGAACGTTTGCTGACCTGAAAGTTATGGATTAAATATAAAACATTATCGATGCTGCTCTGATCAGTGCTGTTGTATTAAACATAATTTGCGTTTACATTCCAGGTAAAGATCAAGTCTCTTTCCAGATTACTGCAAAAGATACTGTTGGCGAAGACGGAAGAAAAGTGATGGTGAAGAGAATAATTTGCACTTGTTTGGTGCAGAGATGCAAATAAAATCCGCTGATCATGATACTGAGAAAAGTTTAACCGATGCTATTGCCATCACTCATCGTAGAAGAAGCACTGAATCACTCATTCGTAACACGCCGGTATATTACAGTACTTCACAGAAGTCAATCTTTGGATGAGGAAGAAAACATCATGCACAAGAGTGGACTGTTGACAAATGTCAAATGGGAGCTGTCCCAGTGTGAGTATCTCGAAGGGGAGGTGGGGTCACGAGGGGAGAAGTGAGGAGTGTTTTAAGGTGAAGCGCGAGGAGTCAGAAGGGTGAGTAGTGGGGCTTTCTGAGACAAAAAGTGAAACAAACGTGGGAAGTCGTTTGAAAAAAGAGGTGGGAGGTGTTTTACAGAAAATGGAGCAAAGGTAGGTTGGGGCAGAGGACAGACCAGGGATTTTAGTGCATCATTGCGTCGAGTAGCAGAGGAGGACGGTTAGGCTGATGAGAGTGGCTTTAACATTACCTGAAACTTTCCCTGTACCGCCTACAGCTGCCCGCTCATTGGGCAAGATAAGCAGGGTGGGAGGCTGGGTGAGACTAAACTCAACATCCACCAGACCTTGATCCACTGGAGGGATGAAGGCCGTCACCTGCCGGGGCTCAGCTGTCTTGTGGAAAACCTTCGGTGCTGAGGTGGTCGGCGGGCTCCAGGTGCGTCTGGACCAGTGTGTGGTGGTCTTGGCGGTCATGGTTGTCATTTTTGTGGCAGCAGCAGTAGGTTTTGTGCTCGAGGAGGAATCTGCTGTGGAGGTTTTTCTGTTGTACTCTAGATCTTTCAGAGACTCTTGGGGTCCGGTGGTGGACAGCAGAGCCCAGTTGGATGTTTCTAAATCAAGAGGAAAGACAGTAAAATCCTCTTCGAGGGTAACACTTGCTTCTTCTTCAACAGTTGGGGTAATGCTAGCTTCTTCTTCAACAGTTGGGTTAACGCTAGCTTCCTCTTCAATGGTTGGGGCAACACTAGCCTCTTCTTCAAGGTCAAGAATTGGGCTAACGTTATCTTCTTCTTCAATGGCAAGGGTTGGGGCAACATGAACTTCTTCAAAAGTTGGGGCAATGTTAGCTTCTTCTTCATGGGATGCAGTAATGTTAGCTTCTTCTTCATGGGCAAGGGTTGGGGCAATGCTAGATTCTTTATCAAGGGATAGGGTTGTTGGGATGTTAGCTTCTTCTTCATGGGATGCAGTAATGTTAGCTTCTTCCTCAAAGGATGCTGCAATGTTAGCTTCTTCTTCAAGGGTCAGGGTAGGGTTTGTTCCTTCTTCCAGTGAAAAGGAAACTTCCTCTTCAAGAGTTGGGTAAACTTTAGTTTTGTCTTCAAGTGTTGGGGTTACTGTAGCTTCCTCTTCAAGAGTTAGATTGACTTTATTTTCCTCTTCAATGATTTGGCTAATATTAACACCATCTTCAGTGGTTGGAGTAATTTTAACGTCTTCTCCCAGGCTTGCAGTAACTGTCCCAGGTTCTTGTCCACTTGCCTCTTCATACCCAGCAGTCGCAGACTCCAAATACACTCTGTAACCTGATGTTTGGTATCGTGGTGTGGAGGGAGTAGTTGAACTTCTTCCAGAAACAACGCTGGGTCCAGATCTTGTTGGGTGCAGCTGTTTTTCTTCATTTTCCATAGTGACTGTGTCTTCAAACTCCAAGCTTGTACTTCCCTCCTGTCTAGAAATGGGTGATTCCCACAACTGTGGAGCTGTTGAGAAGATATCCAAGCCAGTTTTGCCTGAATGGTGTGACACTGAGGAGAGCATCAGATCGGGGACCACAGTCTGAGACTCAGCAGGAGCACCGCTAGCAGAAGCAGAAGGTGACGGATGAGTAGTGGACCCGGAAGTAGAAGATGCTGATGTGGAGATGAAGCTGACTGCTTCAATGTCAAGGTCACTCTCTAAGAAAGAGCATAAATAATTTTTAGTGCTGTGAATGCATCTATTAAAGTGCTATATTCTTTGCTGAACATTAGATGAGAAGATTGATACCTCTCTCGTGACCTAAGGGCCAAATTATGGGCTATAACCTACACAAGTGGCAGGTTGCCACCTGTTCTTTCCTCTTTCGGCTCACAGCTGTGCCTCTGGTATGTCATGATATTATTGATTGAAATTGGTTGATCCAAGCCTGCATAAGCGTCATGATTTGTTTTACAGGACAAAAACATTTTACACAATATGACAGAGGATGTGATCTAAGAGGGTTAAATAGGCATTTTCCATTTCATCTAGACTTTAATTCAGATATATACTGAATTAAAACAAATACGATAAAACATGCTACTTTGTGAACCATCTGCTGATTGTAGCTTCATATTTACCACCCAGACCTGGAAGTGGTATCAATCTTCTCATGTACCTCTTAGCAAGAAGCTTTTTTTCCTCCTAAATATCTAATAACTCATTCAAGATATTAATATTTAGGGTTTCTTTTTAAGACTTTAACAATAAAATATATGCTTGACATACCTTGAGAAATATCTCCAGACCCATCCAGAGGAGCCCACACTGAGGTCAGCTCCTTGATGGAAGACTTTGTAGTTTGTGTTGGTTGTGTAAGTTCTTCTTCTTCTTTCGAGGCTTGTGTTGACAGAGACATCTGCACAGGATCCTCTACTACTGTCTCCTCCAGCTTCACCTGAACCATGGGGTCATGGGTCACCTCCCAGAAACTCTCCTCTTGAGTGCGATTGCTGTCGGACTTGGTGTAATTGACTTGTGATCTGTTAAAATTCAAGTTAATCTCTTGTATTTCTTGAGAATCTTTTGGTCGCTCGGATGTATTCTCCTCAGAATTTGTGTCTGTAACTGTCTGGTTATGTGTGTGAGGCTCATTAGTGGATTCGGGAAACTCTGTGGTGCTTTCAGGCTCAGACTCGTGAAAGGTGAAGTTTAGATTGTGGTGGGAATCTGTCTGATTGTAAACACTGAGCAGTAATGATGTGTTTTGTGGGGAATCGTACGCCTCTGTGATGCTAATAGTGCTGTTCATTGGTGCTGTAGGATTCTGGGAGCTCATTTCTGTAGGAGATGAAGTTTCATTATGTGCTTGGAGAAAGTCCAACATAGGTGTGGTGTTTAGGGAAAACTCAGTTGAGTCTGTTGGGCTCTCCTCATTGGAAGGGCTGGAGAACAGGGGGAAAGATTCGACTACCCTTTGAGCTTTGAGCTCCACCTGTTCTGCATGTTGGTTCAGTTGCAGCTCTTGATCTGTTTCCACAAGAATAACAACATCTTGTTTGATGTGCTCAGGCTCTGTTGCCATATAGTCCATGGGAGAGTCAGTATGAGTGTCTCTATTATCTGTAGAGGACAGAAAGGTGACTCAAAATTAGATTTAATAAATATAAATGCAAATTTAGGCTTTAAAAATGATAATGAGGAGCAATGTGTTATCCTGTGTTAAAATCTTGTGCAAATTAATGGTACTAAGACGTTTGCATGCATATCCAACACATTTTGACATGTGATTTAAATTCCATATTATAAACAAGAACTTTTTGAGACACAAACTTCACACCTTTGAAACAATAAACATCATGAAGGCTGGAAGGCTCTGGGAAGCCTGTTTGGTTGCTGTAGCGGTAGAGTGTTTTGACGCCTGGCTGGGGCCCTCCGCAGCGATCTCTAGGGGTTATGATAGGGTAGCGGACACTGCCATCGGACAGCCAGCCGGGGCTGCATCGGTCCAGACCTTCACTCCATGCCAAGTACAGCTGAGCTGTTGTAGCCAGCTCTGCTCCGTTAGCTCTGCAGTATGACTGCGCTTCATCAAATGACAGCAGCTGTGGGATGGAGTCATGAAACACCTCCCCTAAAAATATAAAATATGTTCATAAGGATTCATTACTTCATTTTACATGATTATAGATATAGTCTGAGCGATATGTTGACATGACTGATATTATTAGTAGTTATAAGTAGATTGTCCACTAGAGGGCACTAAGTTCATTTTTTCAACTAGGAAATACAAAATTTGAAGAAATCCTTATCAGAAAGGTAAATAAAAAAAAAGTCAGATATATTGCTATTGTAATTCTAAGTGCTATATCGTAGGGAACTGGACATGTTTCAGTTTCTTGAAGACGTTTCACCTCTAATCTTAGAGGCTTCTTCAGTTCTAACTAACCTGAGGGGAGTTGCAGGCTTTTAAACCCTGTGTGGGAGTGTCCTTACAGAGTCATACGGACACTCCCATGCAGGGTTTAAAAGCCTTCAACTCCCTTCACCTTAATCAACATATTGTTATTGTAGTTTTAACGATATACATAAATCAGAATAGCTTAAAAAAATCTAGCAATGATAGCTTTAGTTATATATTTTCGATTGTTAATCATACCTTCAGTTTCCTCCACATAACAATAAACGTCAAAGAGATCTTCTGGATCCATTGTCCCATAGTTTCTCACTCCTGGTTGGCCATCCATGTCTCCATAGCAACCTTCGCGGGGCACTTTGATTGGGTACCTGCAAGAATGGAAACAGTCAGCATTTCTCAAAGTGAACTTTGTAAACTTGTAAACCAGAGGTGATCCTGTCCTTTCAACAGACACCAAACACACTTTAGGCTGAATGTGAATAAGAGGTTGGAAAACACATCAGAATGTGGGCTCCATTCAGCTTCAGTGTAATGTTGGGTGACAGATACCTGACAGACTGGTCTGCCAGCCAGCCTGCATCACACTGCTCGTAGCCGTCGTAATAAGCCGCCAGCAGATGGTCAGGAGTGGCGATTTGTGCCCCGATGGCCTCGCAAGCCCTCTGGGCCTGAGGGAAGGAAAACGCATAGCGGCCCAGAGCATCTCTATAGTGGAATACAACCCCTAAACACACACACATAAGCACATGTTACATTTTAGATTATACACAAAAACATTCCAGAAACAACAGTATTTTAAAAAGTTATGTTTTGTAAGCTCTGGATCAGTTGTTGAAGGTGGCAGCAGCCCACAGGGTGGCATTATTTGGAACAGCGACTGTATGACAAAGGTCGGACAAGTCTATCGTTAGAAAGCTGCAAGGGTCATGTTGATTTGGTGATATATGACTTTTTGGGAGTCACTGGCAATCTACCTATTAAGTCCATTTTGATATGAGGATGTGTTGAGATTTCGTTACCTTTGACCTTGAGCTCTACGAGGTCACTGGCGTCCTCCAGGCCCTGCTGCACCTCGCAGCGATAGTGACCCGAGTCACTGGAGCGTAGATCTCCCAGCCAAAGTGACAGATCATCGGGGGAGGAGGTGTAGTTGAGCCAGTCAGCGCGGTCTCGGTACGCCTCATTTACCTTCACCCTTTGACCCCGCGCCACCAAGATCTGCGTTTCCACCCCGCCGGACACCACAGTCCACTTGACACGAGGTACAACAGGAGAGGAAGAGGAGGAGGTGGGTATGGAGGACAGCGATACCAAGCAGGGGATGGAGATGGAGCTGCCCAGTGGGGCGGAAACTGGACCTGAGTGGGGGATGTTCACCTGGAGCTGCCTAACATCATCTGCAGGAAAATAAAAGGGTGCAGAGCGTGAAGAGTGGAGCGGCTCTGTACATTTGCCGACAACAGTGAATCATGGCGTTACTTTAAAATGTACCTTTGTATCATTTTCTTAGAACTGTAGGTGGATGAGTGCTAAAAGTGAGAAATGATGGTAAAATGTAGACGTACCAAATGCAGATGTAGTTTGTGTGGGGAAGGCCAGAGAGAGGCGACAGACTGCGACGAGAAGTATTTGGACATGTCTGTGGCGAATAAGCGGAAAACACAGTAAAAATAAAGATTAGACCAATCATGACACTGATAAAAATTAATAAAGCAGTCCTAGAGTAAAATCAGGGAAAGGAAGGGACGCACAAATGATACAGATTATTTCTAATTTCCACACATTTTTAACCTTAAAGGCAGAGCGGTGTGTCATGTTGGTTGAGCCTTTCAGCAGATCTGCTCCACTGATCCATCCAAACCCATTTACTGTACTGTGAAAGGTCACAACATTCACACCTTTGTGAAACCTTTACTACAGCATCTACTGTGGTTTTTAGTTTTGCACATGTATTAATATGCAGCTGAGTGTGAAGATCACGCTGTTATGATGTGATTTTTTATTAATTTGATTTGATTTGTATTTGATATAATTTGCTGCTTTTATGTATGTTTAATCAGAGTTGGCAGAGAAATATACTCCCATACAGTTACAAGTAAAGTACCTGTTAAAAAATGTAGTCAGTAACATAATCCAAATATCACAATATTAAAGTAATTGAACATGATTACTCCCTGTTTCTTTTTGGATTACCTCAGCACCAAACTTATATAAAACAATAATATCAATACAGTTAATTAATTATGTTCACAGACACAACTCATGCATACATTTTTTACAGGACAGGCATCTTTTATATTGTACATATTTAGTTATTAAACTCATCCTCTGTTGACCAAGAATGTCGACGCAAAATGTCATGAAAATCCACCCCACAGTTGTTGAGATATTTCAGTCCAGACCAAAGCAGCAGAAACTAAAAATAAATGTCATAATAAACATAATGGGCAAAGATAGACAATAACATTAAAATTACACTGAGAGGTGTTTTAAATTTAGCCTACTCTTACTGATATACATTTGAAAGGGACAGCACTCATTGATCAACAGAAAAAAAAGTTATGTAAATTAGCTGAAATCTTTCTACAAGTCCACTCAGCATAATGCAATAAAATGCAACAGCACCAGAGAAAAAAGACCCCAACATGACAGTTACAATAAAAATGTCAGTGTAAATAAAACTGTACATTAAAACCTTCATTAACATTGAATGTATTCCAGGACTATTGCAGTTGACTGCATTAGATTTAACTAAGTGTACTTAAAAAGAGTGGCGGCTGAGCTGTGCATCGGGAGAAAATCCATGTAACCTGCTAAATTTGGCAGAAAGGTTAATTGTTTCATAGACTTCGTAACTCTAGAGCAGAATCTCTGAGTGAAACACTAACACACAGTCACATAGACGTATCTCAAAGCTCAACCCTGAAACATAAAGAGCAACTTCTCTGGTTTTCAAAAGGAAGCTGAGAGCACAAGCTCCTGACCACAAGCCATTCATCACCTCCGGGAGCTAATGACACGGCGTCTCAGCCCAGCGGCATCCTGCCAGCCCTCCGTCACCAGTCTGGCCCTGTTATTAACCCAGCAGGCATGGCAGGGCTCTCACAGTGACCTCACACAACCTCCTGAGGCAGCCATGATGAAGCTGCAAATGTTCATTCATTATTAAAGAGCAGCGCTCCGGCTCCAAATTACTTTTCAGGGTTGATCGGGTCAAAAGTGCCTGTTGAATTCAGAAAGGTGGTACGATCTTTATGCTGATGTGCAGTCTTCTCAGGTCTTCACCTCAGCATTTGGATTTTGGTTAGTACCACACAAGTATTTATAGTACCAACAGTATTATGCATTTTCGAAAATATAAAATATTTGATGCCATTATTCATCCATCCTAACTTTGCACTGGTAGGAAATCTTGAAAGAATAAGAGCAACAACATTCACACATAATCTGACTCCATGACTGACTGATTTGACTTGCAGCTTTACTGTATACAGTCAGGTGAAATCAACCCTGATTTCTTCATGGAGACATTAATACACTGAAATTATTACATTGTTAATGCGTTAGTAGATATAATAATATTGGCAACTATCTTTACAATAAAAAAAAAACTATTTAAGACATTTTTTCAAGCAAAACCTGACAAAACCAAAACCTGTTCAGATATGAATATTTGCAGATTTTCTTGGTTGTTTATGATTGAAGAAATTAATATGAAATATAAATGAAATTGAATGGCTTTTGGACAGTAGGAACAAGTGAAATGAAGATGTTGATGTCGAGCCAATTATAACCACTTATAACTACTCAACTGCTCATATTTTGGGTAATTAAAACCTGAAGTTGAAAAGTCACTTTTAGATATGCATGTGAAATAAATGTAGCTGAGTAAAAAGTACAATAGCTCCCACTGAAATAGTGTTGAAGAAGAAGGCGATAAATCTGAAGTACCTCAAAATTGTAATTTAGTACAGAACTGTCTGCCACTGCTGAGGGCAGAAAGAGAAACTCCTGACAAAGAAGTCCAAGATTATTTGACTGCAGCCAATTCTACCAACACAACAACACTGTTCTGTGTGTATGTGTGTGCGTGTGTGTGTGTGTGTGTGTGTGTGTGTGTGTGTGTGTGTGTGTGTGTGTGTGTGTGTGTGTGTGTGCCAGCCTCATTAATTTCTGCCAAGATTAAGTTTTAATAAACGGACATAAGATGGCAGTATGCGTCACTCAGCATCGAATACACAAATTCAGACGTCCAAACAGACATTCATATAGAACACAAGTGCTCAGGATGGTTCAGAATCTGCTGAATGAAGTAAAATGAATAAATATAACTGAGGTCAGAGCCACAGTAAGTATAACAAGCATTGATTAAGTCGACCTTTCTGCGTCTGTATATGACACACGTCCCAAACACAGCTCTCTAACTTGTGTCAAATTAAATGGCCTTCTTTGACGGCTGAATAATTGTTGTCTGTTTCGTCGCCAGCTGGGCGGACTCCATGGCACTGGTATCACTATTAGTATTCTTGACAAGAAAACGTCTCACAAAAAGCGAGCAGTGGGCCAGGAGGACAGCTGCACACTGTGCTTTCACTTCATACCAACTCCCTTACAAAAGGCCTCGGGGGAAAATTAAAGGACGGGCCACTGGCACACTTGCTTGCTTTTTCTCTTTCATTTCTCTCGCTCTTTTCAGGGATGGAAAGGGAAGTTTTAAACCACTAAGAATCGCTTTGGAGCAGGCTTTGTATAGAAGGACCGGCCGCATTGACACACAGCACACTGTTCGCAAGGGTAGAACTGATGTGAGAGGGTGCTTATGTATGACTTTGTGCATTCAGATTGATGACAGAGGAGAAAATGCTGGTTGCTGCTGATTATTTTGTGACTTTTTTTTAGGTCACATTTTCACTTTGGCCTTGCAGTCGCCAGGCGCTCTGCAGCTCTGCTCTTTTTAACAAGAGTAACAACGAAGACAAGTCGAGCCAAAATCAATGCCACACACTGCATTTACAGGTCTAGAATCTGCAGTTAGTGCATTATCAACAAGCAGAACTAATCCAGTCTCCTCCTCCTCCTCCTGCTGCTGCTGCAGAACCAGACAAGTCAGCTGCAGACAATCACCATCAGTAGAGGAAAAACCTGAAAAATCAGCTCAAAAATAACTCCATGTGTGAATGCATTAAACAACAATAAGCCAGGGAGATCCAGTTAGATGCTGAGACCGCTGTCACTGCTGCGCTGACAACTAAAGCTTGCTCACTACATGTTGTGGGTGGCCCTCTGCAGTGTGCTGCATTAAGGTCAGTTCAGGCAAACTCTGTCACCACTAACAAGCCAGAAAATGACTGCCGATCCCAGTTTAGTCTGGTCAGACATGCAGAGACACTGGTTTGACTGTTTTTACAAGGAAGGTATTCACATTATCTCAACTTCCTTCCCACCATACGACCGCTTGTTACACTCCTTTCATCTCTAGTTTCTATTACCTAGTTAACATTTTCTAACCTGAAACAAATATATTCTAATGTTTAAAGGTGCCTCTGTGTATCATCCAAACCTTAAAAAAAAAAGGAGACAGAGAGGTAGAGCGGGACGTCCATTAAGCGGAAAGTCAGCCGGTTCGAACCCCAGATTCATCGATGCGTGTCAAAGTATCCTCGGGTAAGATTCTGAGTCCTGATGAGCAGCATGTTTAAATGCATGTCCATTAACCATTTAGGATCATGGGTGTTGCTCTATTGCACACAATTGCAGTAAGATCTTATCTGCGGGTAATGCTTGAACATAAAGCATACCTAACGTTACATCCTCATCAGAGGAGGACGTGGCAGTTAAGACATTTAGATTGATGGACATAAAAGTTGACTCTCGGGGGAAAAGATGGAGTTTTAAAGCTGGTTGTTACCGCTGTTCTTAAGGTCAAATGGGGGTGGTGGTTTTGTAGTTAACTAAAATAACCTTGGCTTTGTCAGAGTGTACAAGAGTACAAGAGTGCTGTTTGATGACGTAATTTACGTTGTAGATCAAAATGTGTAAATGTCTTAAGCCTGTGGTAACCACCGACCTTATTTCAGGCATCGAACCAAAACATTTTTTTTTTTAAATCATTGATTTTGAGACGAGGGAGCCGAAAGTACAAAAACGCTAACTGGTTTCTGGGTTTTAGGACTACAAACTACAGCCCTCTATAGGATAGACACATCTGACTTAGCACAACATGCTGTTTAATAATGATAATAACACAGTGTACCTAAAATTACAAAATGTATTACATCAGGCTTGATGACCATTATCAGTCGATGCTGTTGATGTTAGCAGGAGGGATTTATTTCTCTGGCAATCTTAGTATTGCCAGAATGCAATTTGCCATTAATCTCATGGAGACAGAAAAGCGTGGACGCTCGCTATCGTTCACAACTTCACGCTATCGATCAAGTCACTGATAAGAAGGGAGCGGTACCAAGTGAAGCAACGTCACTGTTGGACTTCAGTAACATTTTGGGCCACATATGCCAACAAAAGGCAACATTGGAATATGATGAAATACTGGACTGTCAGGCGCAAATCAGCAATAACAATTTAACATTAGCCAGCTAGCTAGTTCTCTATGGAGATATCGGCAAACAGTTGTGATTCTTTAATGCTTGTTGTAAAGAAAAGGAGCTCTCATGACCCTCATTTTGAAGTGTGTGTTTAATAGGTCTAAAAAACTACTGAGGGATGGTCAGATTGACAAGGGGGATGCATTTTTGTGATTTTGCTCACAAGGTAGACGGCACCACTAACTCACAATTTCCCCTCCAATCAGCTACTGGTCAACTTCACATCAGGTATCTCAGCAGCGGCCTCTGTACGCTCCAGAGTGAAGGACATTGGCCCTGTTTGACCTAACAGACATTCTTCACTCATCACCCCTCCTCGGTCCCCTCACTATCAAACGCCTTCACACATCTCATTAGTTGCACTTACTCCCCAACCCCACCACCCCTGAAGCCAATAAGTCTGTCTGTCTCCAAACTAGATGGCGTTATGTCAATGGACGTTTTCAAACCTGCATAAACATATCCAAAACACGTCAATCCAACATCTGTGCCGACATTGAAAAGAAATCCACCGGAGAGCCAGAATTAACTTTTTTTTTTTTAAATGTCTTTAATAACTGGTAATGTTCAAGTGAAATCCTTACAAGGATACAATATAATTTCAGACATATTTTCAAACTTCTAGAGAACTTCTTATGGTTCAAAATTCAAGTTTATATGACGGCCAAATTTTACTCCATGCAGCAAAAGCTACAGGCGGAACTTGAACCGTGAGTCTAAACCTGAGTAGCTTGAATGAGGCATGCACTTTACCAGGACAACCTCAAGAAGTTCTCTTGGATGTCTTTGGAGAGACTTCTGGAACATAGAGTAAAAACTTTCATTTTGAAGACTGTAAGGATGTAATGGACATCAATACTGAACATTGAAAAGACGTCTAAAAAACGTTTATTCTGGCTCTCCAGTGAATGTCTTCAAAGTCGACAAAGACGCAGAGTTGACCTCTGTCGGATATGTTTTTGCTCGGGGGGGGGGGGGAAACACCTGACCGACCACAGGACACGTCTGACCTGCCTTTACAGACCCTCATCAAGCAGATAAAGAAGGAGGAGAAGTTTAGGGACTTTGCTAATACCAACCAATAAATACATTTCATTTTGTATTATCATTATTTGCCTTTAGCCTGAAAAGAAAAAGGGAGCATATGCAACATTTACAGACTGTATTCCTTAAGACTTAACACTTTCTGTTGAGCTCCAAAGGCAAGAAAACTGAAAGAAAAAAAAACAGGAGCATGACCCTATTGGGCAGGGGGATGGAGGGTGGAATGATCGTAGAAATATCACAGGAATATCACAGGTTTACTTCAGGCAGCAGTGAGTATTTATGATCCTCTCACTCTTACTCAACTACACAATACTACTTTTGACTTTGATTACAAAGCGGACACTACTTAAGAGAGTATTTACAGGATATTGGCTGAAATTATGACGTGGAGACTGATGCAGGAGTCTAGAAGCAGTCGACCTATTTTTAGGAAAATAGTGCAACCGCATCTAAGGACTTCAGCTTCAGTCACTCTACCTGCTGCCTCTTGATCATTAGCTTTTGATCGTCCACCTGCAGCCTGCACCTCTGTTTAAACAGCCTTCCTTGGGCAACATCAGGTTCACCGTCCCAGCCTATTAATAAACTGTTGACTGAACATCAAAGTGTTAAAAGCCTCTTAGCCAAGACATCCTGTGTCAATATGAGGGTGGAGTTTATGACGGAGATGTGGGTCTGATCTGTAGAAATGTGGCAAATCATCAAGAGACACATCACCAAAATACACTTTGAGCTCGGCCGTTTCAAATTTCGCCAACAGATTTTGTAAATGTTTGGTCAGAAATCACCAGACAACACGTCAAATAGAAGACAGGGGTGCTTAAAAGTCATTCAGCCGGCCCCCTCTCTCTCTCCATCTGTCTCACTCTACCTGTCCATTAAGTAAGCCCACCTGAGCCCTGAGGTGGAAAAATGAACAGAGGAGCCCAACGAGTGCACTTAAGACAGAAAGCATCTTCTTGTGTTCCCTGCAGGGCAAACAAACAACACTTCAGAGCATGCATGTCTGAATCACAGAAATAATAGCATCTAATTATATAAAAAAAAGAGTTGTCTGGATCACATAAGGGCTTTTTCTTTTATAAATACAGTGTAGCAAGTCAGCTTTAAGTAGTTTTAAATCATGACACTGCTCCACAATCACTGAACAATCGAGACATATGAATCAGCTCCGTTCTCTGCTGAAACACAGTGGGTGGGTTCAGGAAAAAACATAAATAAAACAACAACAACAACAAAAAAAGTTAAACTCAGGCTACATAAGTGCGTCAGTTCCTCTAAATTACATTTTATGGGGAGAAAATGAACCACCGGCCACAGTTTCAGGACCTCCTCTGAGGACAGCAACTCCCGCGATGCAATTAACTTGTAAAGCGGGTCATTTTCTCTAAGGACTCCATAATTTAACATGACATTATGAAATTTACAAGAACTTGACCGCAGCATCACAGTGAAATGAACACATTAAAGCACCAAACAACAATAATAAATAGAAAAAGAAAGAAAGAAAGAAAGAAAGAAAGAAAGAAAGAAAGAAAGAAACCTACCGGATTCTTCTCAGCAGCATATTTCAGCTGATGCAGGATGGATTGACTTCTTGGCTGTTCAAAGAAAAAGTATTTTCCCGTCAGCTGCTCTCAGCTTGCTGCAGTGCGACTGTCCTGTGTGAGGGCTCAGGCGGCTGTGCCGGATGCTCTGCTCTGCTGTGCTCTGCAGGTATCACTGCTGTCCGACCGACTCCGAGAGCTCGCAGAGGGGAAAAAGGAGGGAGTTGAGAGAAAGTGAAGCCGCATACGAAAAATCCCGAACTGCCCACTTTTTTCACCCAGCAGCCGGGATGGGGATGGCGCACGCCTGTCAAGTGGGGCTGGGAGGGATGACATCTAGGATAAACCGACGTTATAGGCTGCGGAGTGGAGCCTATAACGCACAGGAGATGAGGTGACCGATATGTTTTTTTCGTTTTTTTTTTCGTTTTTTTCTTTTTCCCCTGCAGGGAAACGACAAACGCGTTGAGCGTCATTTGGGTAAAACAGGGTGAGTTGAGTCAGCAGTGCCACAGAGAGGCTGATGATGATGATGATGATGATGATGCAGGTACTGATATTGCAGCACGGTCACCTATACAGGAGGAAGAGGGGGATGACAGCAACTCCTCATCTGCGTCAGTTAAGTGGACTATTGGGTTTTTTAAAGGTGCACTATGTAGGTTAGGGGAAAGCATTTCAATCAGATGAGAAAGATCTTCGTCGACTGATTTTTTTTTTTATGCCCGAACAAACTAAACAACAACAGAATTTCTTACTGTCTTACTTTGTTTATATTTTGGTGGACCCTGCCACCTTTATAGCTTCAAACAGTGACTATATTATCCTTGCTCGTATATTCAGTTATGGACAAAATAAATATTTCTGAGTTTGTATTATTACCTCATTAATGTTGTAAATATTCACATTCTGTGTTTGGACTTCTTTTCCAAAACTAGGTAGTGCCCCTTTAAATCACCTTAGTCACTGGAGAGAAGCTGCTTCACCATTTGCACCCTCAATCTGCAAGGGTGTGTTTGACACCAGCATTTGATTCTAGACCAATAAAGTCAATCCAGCGTGTCGTAATTTAAAGGTGCCTGAAAACCTCCTCATCCTGGAGCTCCAGAGTTCCTGCTCACGGCGTCAAGCAACACCAAATCGCTCTCCGGTTCCTCTGAGGCCTCCATTCCAGGTGGAGTAAGCTGTTGGAGCCGCTAGCTGCACAGCTAACTGTGCTGACAAGCTAATGGAAAGTAGAATTAGCAGCAACAAGCAGTTACTCTGGTGATATAGTGATATTTGTTTACTGATATTTGTGATTTTTGTTTATTTTCTAGTTAATATTATGAGATAAAATGGTCATTTTAGGCATTTAGTGTTGTCACGATATTGCTGATAACTTTGAGAATAAAAATGAAATATTGATATTGTGTTGATAATACACACCTGATAATAATCAGTTGCCTCTGAAATGCTTTCCATCTTTATTCTCGCACTGTCATGGATGACACTGATCGCCGCCTGCAATGAAACATTAAATACAAGAAGAAGACGATGGGGTTACTAGCTAGCTAATGTCTAATGTAGCTGTCCACCGTGGGTAGATATCGTCATATTGTAAAGTCTTTTCACCACGATAATTGTGTAGTGAAAATCCGACCCTAATCTAACAGCCTTTTTTTGCATTATAGGCTATAGAATCTATGCCTTCGTGTGCATTTATAGATGTCTCTGGTGGAACAACATTTCCGCCCACTGATCCCTAAATAACAAACCAGTTTGCCGTCTCTCTCTCCTCATGGATCTGACACCCTGCACCTCAGTTCTGCTTACACCTGCCTCACCAAAACATTGTCCTGTGCTCCATAGCGCTAAATGTTATGGATACCATTTGGATTGTGATTTTAAAGGTGAAGATAATAAGGTTAAAAAGAACAGATGCTGTGATTTTGTGGCACAAAGCACAGACTTTAAAAAGGAGATGTTCTTGTCGTTTGCGTGTCCTTCACTGGCACAAATCCTTTACATAGCTTGTAGATAAGCTGTGTAATATCCTCAGGCTCACCTATGACATCAGGGTAAATCCCATAAGCTCCCCAAATACAAGAATACATTTTTCTTTGACACTTACACTAAGTTGTCCACGCTGGCATTTGACTGGCGTGCTGTGATGTAACGTTCCCCGTGCCTATCGGCAATCTCGAGCTGCCACAATTAGTAATGTTAATGCATCCTGTCATCTTCAAGTAAACAAGCTGAACACATTTTCACATTTTATTTATTTCATATTTCCATGCGGAGGAGACGATGTAAACTTTAGGACACTCTCTCCTGGAGGCCGTTCAAGATGACGCACTTGTTTGTACAACGGAGGGTGATGGAAGTGGTTCAAAGATTGAATAAAGAGAACGATAAACATTAAAATCAGCCTACCGCCTCACTCTCTCCACACACCTGGAAAAACTGCAGCAAAGAATGAGCAGGGAACAATCTGTCAAGCAGTTTGTTCAAAGCATATTGACAGCTTCACCTCTTCACTTGGTGCTGTAGAGCAGGTGCTCGCTTTACCCCAGTCAGACAGAGTGAATGGTGCTTTGTGGTCGACCTGTGGTGCCACAGGTCGTGGTCGGTGCTTCACACCTGAGGAATCTGACACCCAGGTACCAGCAGGACTGTCTGGGAAGGAAACGTCAAAGCTCATAGACTGGGCCGAGATCAGAGGTGTGATTTGGTTTGTCACAGTGACCCAGATTGACCAAGTCTAGTCAGCAGTAATGCTCACTTTAAGACGTCATACCCTCTGCTGTCATCAGTCTTCAGCAGCAGGGTGGCAAAATGAAAAGGAAATGAAAGGTCATCCTTAAAACAGACACCTCAGTGATAGAAAGGGTCAATCCAGGGGAGGGATAAGTCATTATGTTGCTGACGGAGATCTTGTGGTAAAGTGCAAAGCTCAAGAACAGCTACTAAATGGACCTTGTGGTGGGATTGTTTTCTCGACTGCGGACTAAAGACTAAATAACTGATAACCCAGTCTCCCTTTCACAAATAGAGTTCATCAGAGATAGAGAGCTGAAGTGAAACCCCCAAACTTCTGGATATGAAAACCTCATTCAAGATCCCATTGACAACTGTAAAAAATGCTAACAACTAAAAGTTCACACGGTGCTGTCCAACTTCTGTCTACGGACATACTGCTTTGATGTTTGCATGCATTTCTATCAGGTGGTATTGCCAACAGTGGTAAAACTGAACAAATACTAACAATAGCCATGTTGTTTTTTTACACTCAGTATGATTATTGTAGGTGTCTTCTGTGTACCAATGCATTGCACTCACGATACACATCCCCTTATCCTGTTGCCCAACAGCTACAGCTACTAACCCCGTAGCACAAAGCACACTGCCCCTGACCCAGACAAGAGAGCCATTGTTGCGGCAACAGATTCATTCAGCAGCTAACGCTACTAGCACAATGCTAACACAGCAGTAAGGAGGAACTGTCCTGCTGGGTAGCCTTTCTAGACTGAGGTAGGTACATTCACGACAGCTCTTTTATGCTTGCGTTTATATGACTGTGGCATCTAATTGATTTATTGAATTCTGTATTTATTAGACTAAAAAAAACTACAAGAGCTCGTTGAACGTGGCAAATTAGCTGCTAGCATGTCTCCCCACTGGCCAGCAAGAGCTACAGGGCCTTAGGCGTCTGTCTAGTCAGGGAGGGGGTTGGATTTTTTCAGCTGGATACTTTCAAAATTTAGCTGGCGCTTGCTGGTTTCTACAATCTTACCAACCCCAGCTTTGAGGAAAGGAAACTCAGTGTGTCGTTATCCTGTAATTACCTCTTGTGGCCACACTGGCCGCTGCTTTAGCCACATACATAGTTTCACTTTAGCCCAACATGGACGAGAAGTCTCAGACAAAGATCATAAATTTGAACATCTGCAATAACCAGTTAGACCTCATCTGCTGATAAAGAACATGTGAGATGATTTCAGTATCTCCTCTTTATGTTACTTTTTTTTTTAAAACTCACATTCAGCCTCATTTTTACGGGGGAAATATTGTTCTTTTTATACTCCACTGAATTTATTTGACAGCTTTAGTTGCTGGTTACATTGCAGATGATGTTTATTAGTCATTTATATTACACACAAAACACATGGTTACTTTATAAAATATGATGCACTAATGCAAATTAAACTTCACTACTACAAGAATAAAATGCTGCTATGCATCAATAATGATGATTATAATAATCCAATAATATAATACTACTGCTACTTTACATTTTATTGCTAATATACTTGGAATATTATTTACATTATTGTATGGTTACATGATATATTTACTCCTTCCTTAGTTTTCAAAAAGACAGTAGTCCTTTAAAAGACATTGCTACCTTAAACTAGCATTTTGGCTTTTGTTCTGTACAGTACTGGTCTGCAAAACTGAGTTAATTAATTCATACATAAAGCCCATAAATCAAGTTTTGATGAGGGAATTGAGATCCAAAAGGAGAAGTAAGAGCAGTGATCTACGTTCCTCTTCCGCTCCTCACCGTAACATATTGAGGTCAGATACAAGAATCCACCGAGAGCGACTGAATTAGTCCGAACATAGCTCAACATGCATGCAAGCCATGCCTCAAACCTGCATACAGGCTGGCGTTACATTTTCCAGCAGCCTTTAAACAACCAGCCTATAATTAGACACTATCATTATATTGAAGCTTGAGCTTAGATCATCAAGTGAGTCAGGAGCAACACTCAAATTTAGTTTTTTGTCTAAGTGTCTTCAGATGTCCTGGGGATGTTTGAGCAATCACAAACCTTCCTGTTTGTATAAAAGGAGGTTATAATGTTGCTGGTGTAGCAGGAGTGAGTTTCTGAAACCTTTATGAACGAAATATGCACAAAAAAAAAGCTTGAAACCAGTCCATCGTGCGAAGACAGAGGTAGCACCAGGTGAAAACAAGATCTTACTTTAAACACTACCCCGTCATCTGATTTATTTAGATGAAAGAATAGCACCTTTGTGAGTGAATTTGACTCTGACACGTGCAACCTACACCTCCAGGTGGTATTCATTAGTTTACGTGGCTGAGAAGCAAGCTGTGACTCAGCTAAAATACAGAGCCCGCAGTTTATTTTTATGTCTTCTTAATTCTCCTTGAGTCATGTTCAGCGGTCTCATTTAACTGGGTTACCAGAAATGCTGTCAACTCACCGCAAAATGGAAATTACAAGACGGGCATTCTTAAAACTCATTCTAGCCCTGCGCAAGCTAAGACGGCCATAAATCTTTGCGTGTGCGCATGGAAAAAAACTAAAGACAAATGAAGTAATACAAAGGTTCCACTTCACCAGTATTACACTTCACCTTGCTGTAATCCCCAGACTGAAATCCATACAACACTCACGCAATGACAGGAAAGAAGGCGACCAGCCTTTGAATCATTTTTCCTCCCATAAAAAGCAAAACCTCAAAAACCCTGTTTCCGCTGACTGGCTGCTTTTATTCCCCCTTGGATGCAGAGTGGCAGAGGCAAACTGGTTCAGGAGGGACGAGTCTGGGAAAACTGCTGCACTCATCCACTAACTGGCCAAACCGACAACTTACCATGCTTTGTGCATGATGCTACTGACCAGAAATTAGGGTTTAGAGAGCCGCTGTGAGATTTTGACTCAGTTATATTATCTGTGACACATCGTTTTTTTTTGTGTGTGTCACTGCCTGGCAACACAGTTAGTTGCTTCTCCAGCTGGAGATCTGGCAGCAAGTAAAGTTAGTCTTATTGTAAATCAATACTGGTGGCTAACCAGCGAGGAAAAAGAGACTTCATAGAGAGCCGCGCTCATATATCAAAGATAAATGTGCTGTACAGGAGACTGGGCTTCCCTTTGATACAGATGCAACTGAGTATTTATAGCTACGAGGGGCTATTTTAAGGGTGAGTGTTGCTGGATGTGTGGCAGCTCTTAAAAGTGAGAAATGAAATTGAAATTAGGCCGTAATCATGATCTCAGAAACACTGAGTCACGAAGCCAGATCCTCACAGGGCAACGATCACATTTTTTGACTGATCAACAATCTTTTAGTTGCTGCTTTTGACTTTGACTTTTCTGCATGTTCTGAACAGTTCACTATTATTTTCGGTTCATTGCATTTCCCTTCTTGATTCTCAAAATGTTGTTCTAAGGTCTTCTCCACACTCCCAAGATAGAAGTCCAGTAGGAAGATATTCATTGATTAATTCTATTTTAATTTAAAGGGGCTTTATGTATCAATTTGTGCCAGTTTACATGTTTTAATCACTTTTTTATTGGCCATAGGTGAACGGATTGAAACATGACATGTCTCTCTTAGTTGCCTTTACAAGGCCGTTTGTGAAGAACTCTTTTGCGGGACAGTCCAAAGGATGCAACTTTACGCACTGATGTTCCACAGAGCAGCTTTAAGTAATTACTTATTAGATGATTGATTGATGATTCTAGAAACATTATAGGAAGACTTCAGGTAGCAGTGTGTCTCTATGATCCCCTCACCCTTCTGTGACGCAATGTTGGTACTTATAACTTCGATCATGAAGGTGGCACTGCTCTGTAGAGTATGTAGGTTACAATTTAGGACAGAAATGAGTATTTGTGGTATATAGTGAAGATATACCTATAAAATATATAGTATAGAAAATGTTATAGAATCACGACTAAACTGACAGAAAGTGCAAAAAAATAAAAATAAAACAAATGCATCTGTTACTCCAGCACCAGGGACAGCGACACTGGTTTATCAATACATGGCAATGTTTGGCTACGGACACTTCAGATATTCCATGGATGGGGCCATGACTTCTAACTCGCACAAACTTCAGTCAGATAAACACTCAGTGAGAAATAACTGGCGCTTTGGGATGAACGGGTTGGCCACCATCCCAAAACAAATAGTACAAATAGGTCCTTTAAGCTTCCTTGAACGTTCTTCTATTTAAAGGTTGAATCCACCCAACAATTAAACCATTCAGTCATGATGTGCATTAACTCTTTTATCTTAGCAGCTACAGTGAAGATTTTTTTTATCCAGTCTTGGATCTTCTGGAGACTTGAATTTCACCAGTCGAGCTGTATGAAGCCATTTTATGTTTCTACTCACTTGTTTAGGAGAATGCTGCAGCGCTATTTTGCCATAAAGCTCAAGAAATGTTTTGTGGACTACAAAACTTGACCATTCTATCGGCAAGAGGGTGACTAGATAACGACTGAATTTTCATTTTTGGTGAACTTGTCCTTTAAGCTTAAAATTGCCCAAACTACTTATTTTGTGGGATGTGTATGAAGGGCATGCGTTTTCTTTCTAAATGATTGGAATACGACACTCTCTGCTTTTGTTACTACTGGGATTGACTTTGGGAGAATTAATTGGCTCTATAGATCGATCATTGGAGATGTAGGAACCAAACTGAGCAAGATGAACATGTAGAGTTAACTCTTTGATAAGTTAAGTATTAAACATTTAAAAAATGAATTGTATGTTTCAGATTTAAAAAAGGGTTATGCTGCAAGTAAACAAACAACTTTTAACTTGATTTTGCTGCGAACCTTAACTCATTTATATCATGCAGACTAACCTACTTAGTCATCAATTCAAGGGTGAGGTCATATTTGAAACCTGATGCCAAAATCGTCATACACCACAGGAGCAACATGCAGAGCCAGTATATATAAAGTCAAATGAGGTGAGTGCAAACTTTGTTGAAACTATCCAGTCTGTGTAGTCTCCTCCCGAGCCGTTTCCTTCTCCTCACTGTTTCCCAGACTCTTTGGAAAGAGGGACTCATTTGTCTGATGTCTGGGCTTCTGTAAAATAATATGACTATTTTCAGCCTTATGAATAACCCAAACAGGCTGCAACCATTACCATTGTTAACTCTGCCAATACCAAGAATCATTTTCCAATCATGCAGACTGTACAGCATTATACTAACATTAAATGTTAGTGATTTATCCTCACTGGGGCAGAAGCTTCTGTTTTCTGAGAACTAGCAGCCACTGTTGTTCTCATAATACAAACTTACTTCTTCTGTTTTCACGATTTTTCTTATCTAACTTACTAATGTTTCATTAGTGCTCAGTGAACATTTTTCCAACTGTTTGCCTGGTGTGGGAAAAATCATGACTGTATGTTTATGTGTATAAACTAAAGCCAAAATTTTACTGCAATGTTTTTTTTTCTCATGTCGAAAAGTTATCATTCATTAGGAGTCGTGTTTGGCCAACTGATGTTTTAAAGTGAAGTAAGAAGTCAAACAAAACCCTGAAAGAGGGTAAAACACCCAGTTGAGAGCTGCAGTGAACTTCAGTCCTGTAATAATTCTCAGGGTGTTCACCACGGCAAGGAACCCATGTGATCTGACCCATTGTTAAGATAAAAATATTGGTAAAAGGGTTAAAGTATACGTTTAGTAAATTAAACTGCCTCTGTTGCTCTTTTGGAACCTATTGGAGGCAAAGAGACACTTAAAAGGACTAAAAAGTCTTGCACTTTCATATCATAGCTTGTGGTTAAATGGCATTGTCTTATAAGAATATCAAGTTCCTCTATGGAAACATGAAGTTAGCTCAAGTAAAAAGCAAAATAAAAGTCATTATATCACTTTACGCGTGCCATTTATTCACACTTACAAAGAAAAGAACATAAAACAAACTCTGATAGCATTTCAAATAGAGAATGATTGAAACTGTACACATTCAGGAAACATTTGCATGTCTGTTATCAGAACATCTGCTTCACTTTCACACAGTCATCATTTCCTTGATAACATGTATGTATTTTACAGTCCACAAGCCTTACTCATATCGTCCTCACACGGTCTCTTTTTAACATGTCGCCTCCATGGTGTCTCCAAAGCCCATGTGACAGCTGGTAACACAACAGGGCCTGAGTGTCTCTGTTAACTCTGGTCAGTACCAGTAGGACCTTCGGGGCCTCCTGTTCTCCTGAATGCCCATTTTCTCCATAACTTCCTCCTCCAGGGTTTTCAGAGACGGTACATAGGTCTTTTCTAGAGTGTCGTCTGGACTGGTGTCTTTGGGGCCATCTGTCAGGGCAAAAATGTAATCTTTTAGTTTTTAATTCATTTTCATTTTATTTTTTCAATAGATAATTTAGTGGTTGAACGATTAAAGGTACAATTTGTATGAAAATTGATTGTTGAATCTCATTCCTAGGTCATCAAATACGGATTTGGTATTTGGGTATTTATCGACCTAGAATGAGGCTCAAAAATCAATGTCTGGAGAATCAATTTTCAAAATATTATTGAACCACAGGTTTTGGCAGAGTCCAAATCTTTGAGAAACATTATCCAAGTGTCAAAATAAAGACAAATATTTAACAAAAAACAAGAATTAACAGAGAGCACTAGCAAATTGGAAGGCTGTTCTCCATCTGGCTTCTACTTCACAAAGAGACCTTTCTTCCACTGTAAAACAATCAGACCGAATAACTCTGAAATCTATTTTTGTATTTCAAGTCCTCAGAGGGCGGAAAAATAAAAAATGAAGAGTGGCTGGTCTGAAACTTCCCCAGCCCCAGACACATTTTTAACCTTTCCAAAGTTAGCAACTCCACATTAATGCCTACTTCATGCAATCATTAGACAACACGTGGAAATGAACAAGAATGCAGGACTTGTACAATTGAGAATATAGAACACAGAATATCTTTGAGAATCAGTCCAATCTTGCCCCTCTCTGTTGAGTGTGATGTTTGAGAACCCCGTAAACACCTTCAAATGTGGTCAGACGACACGTCGTACAAACAAGTTTGTTTTAAGCATACAGCAGGAGTACAATTACGTCAGAGGGTTGTTAAACATTGGACTTCCCATGTGTCCTCTAGTTTATAAAGAAATGTGTTTAAAACAATCAAACTGCATCACTCAGAGACACATTTTTAGTATTCAAGCCAGCACAGGCTGGAAAAATGAATTTCAGCCAGTTTTAAGTGCTGACTCTGAGCTACACGTGGAATAAACTGGTTACTGAAAAGAATCCCCCTCCAATCAAAACACTCACAGACACTCTCACCTTTCCACTGCGATGGTACGATGCTATCTCGTCGCTCCAAGACAGGTTTCGGGATGATTCGACCCGTTCTGAGAGACACTCTGACTCTCTCGCCCTCCTCTGTGAATTTCCACTCAACTTCAGTGGGCTTCCTGGATGATCAATATACACACATCATATTTAATCTGCTATGAATCCAGAGATCATTTTCATTTATCTACTGTAAATAACACAGGATTGTTTTTTTTTTTAACTATTCAGAAGTAGCAGAACAAGCTTCTTTGGGCTCCACATTAATGTAACGTTGGAGTGTAGCCAGGTTTACGGTACCTGTCTGAGGGGTCAATCAGGGTAACGTCGCGGAGCTGGATGGGAGCCTCACTGGCGATGTAGGTCCCACGGTAATCCTCAGATTTTCCAATGTACCTGTGATGCTAAGACAAAAGACCTTTGTTCACAGTCATCCAATTTTAAACAACAGGTGGTGGCCAAATGGCTTTATATAGTGTGCTTTGTCAGCAGCAGCAGCTTGGCCCCAGACACTAGCTCCATCTGGTGGAGCTAAAAAATAAATGCATAGTGTTTTACAAAATCAGGACCATTAAAATGTAACTGTTAACTTTACCATTTGTTCAAATGAAAACATTTGCAATGTCATCTCTTCATGTCAGAAGTCTGTTACGGTGTATGATGAAGTAATATAAAGAAAACAGACGTAATAGACTGATGACAGGTGAAGCTGCCTCCAGTCTTCTTAGAAGAAGAACTCAATAGCCCATCAGCAAAATCTAACACTTCGATTCAGTTTTCTCTGAGAAAAATATCACTTCCTTACTACGTTCATTCCCTCTAGCATGACCCAGTTCCGGTGTCTGAAGACTTGGACCACTTTCCCTTGCTTTCCTTTGTCCTTCCCTGCAAGGACCTCAACCTGAGAAACAAAAGAAAACAGACATATGTACAAACACCACTTTGTTTACCTAGATTTGGCCAAAGACATTTTCCAGGCCTATCCACCAGATTCTCATGGAGTCATCTACATGCCTTTATGGCAAAGATGTATCCCCTTTTATGACATTAGCATTCATTATCGGCACTGATATTCAGCATTTTTCCGATAATGATTATTTGTAGTCTCTGATTGCCGATAAAATTAATCGATATGGTCTGTAGTCACTAATCTATGGTCTCATTAAGTGTCTGCCAATAACACTAACGGATTAGTTATGCATCACAAGTAATATCCTCAGAGCACAAAATGATCTGAAACTGTAAATAAAGTTATCAAAAACATTAAGTGCAGTGGATTTACAAAGCAGCAGAAAATGGAAATACTCAAGTGAAGTACCTCAAAATTGTAATTTTGTACAGTCTCCTTGATGATTAATAATCAGTATCTGAAAGAAAAATTAATCTATTGATCCCTGATTAGCACAGCTGAATCTACACAAAAGTTACTATAGTACCCATGGCTGTGAAACTGTCAAACATGCAAAACAAAAATTGTAATTTCTGATAAAAAATACCAGAGTAAAGTTGACTCTGCATTTAATATTTTACTAATGTGCTAGTATGCAATACTGAGCTAAAAAATGCACTGACTGTGGTCATTCTTCTAAATAAATGTCTTATAGATTCAAGTAAGCTGTTCTTTAATGTGTCTGCTGGTCCCAGTGAAAGAAGAGTTTGTCTCACAAAATTAGAAAATTTACAATAAGACTTTTGTAATCTATTAATTCCTCTGCTGCTGTCCTGTTTCAGTGGCACTTAGTCTCTGAACTTCCAAGAAAAGTAAATCTTCACAAAAAGAAGTGAAAAAAGTCAGTGGTTGAGACTTTAACCCAAGTTAGATGTGACTTCACTTAACCATTTCAAGATCAGACTTTAAAGGTGTACTATGTAGTTTTGGGAAAGAAATTTTAATCAGAAGAGAAAGATCTTCATTAACTGATTTTTTAAATTTTTTTTTTTACACCTAAACAAACTAACCTTAAAAGGACAACACATTTGAAGTAATACTTTGTTTATATGTGGCGGACCCTGCCACTTTTCTAACTTCAAACAGTGGTCAGGGACCTTATTTTTCTCTGAGAAGAGTATGTTTATTATTATGCAAGAAAAAAAATATTTCTGAGTTTCTATTATTACCACATTAATACTGTACATATCAGAAGAGTTTTAAGTGCTAGTTTAAACTAGAAGGATACAATCTTAAAGAAGAAAACACGACTGGGATTTCCACACACCTTGAACATTCAAAAAGTGATTTAACAATTCAATAGGTGATTTAACTTGGTCTGGTCTGTCTACAACACTTTAATGGTCTGTATTCAAAAATCTACAGGACCTGGGAGTTTTATGAGTTACTCACCGTGTCCCCTCTGACAATAGACCAGTCCTCTGCTGCTAAAGGCTCCACGAACACCTTTCTCCTCTTCTTCCCAGGAGGGTTCAGCCTCTTAGCAGCAGGCGTCCACGGTCTGTTGGTTCCGTAGCGGAAATCTTTGGGCACAACAACCTTGGCTGCCATCGACAGGAGAGTGGTCAGCCTCATTGTGCTGCAAGGACAAAACAAAACAAGTCTTGTAATTTAGCTCAAAGGGTGCTCGGTCTCATGAGAGGACTGCTGTCTCAACACAAGCTATGTTAGCGTTAGCATTGGGGGAAGCCACCATTAACGCTGCGTTACATCGGCGAAACGTACGCCATTAGCTATGTTTCCAAACACACTAGGACTCCTACATATTTTGTCAAATAAAAAGCGTTATTTTAACAATAAACGAGATACTAACACAACATGCAGGAATATCTTACCCTCTGTTGATGTCAAAGTCACATGCAGCAGCACTGATACCGACGCTAGCACCAGCCGACAGCGCCCCCTGGAGGACAGGAGGGTGAGACCTGACTGCACGCATGCGCAGTGGCCAAATAATGCATCAGTTGGACAGCAGAGATGAGGGGTTGATTTGTAGGCAGGATTCAAGCTAACACAAAGATGACCTTCACTGTTTTCACCCTGTGCATTTCAGTGTGTTTAAAGCCAGACATTTTTAGGGCTAAACAGGGATATTTGAAGATACAACTTTTAAAACAGGCGCTACAAAATTAGGTATTTATGTTCATGACATAAATAACTATATATTCCATGTTTGCCTTGCATAGAGGAGTTACACGCTTTTATTTCCTCACGTTTAATGACAAGTAAATCACCTTGAACCTTGAAATGATAGATAGAAAAAAATCAAAGAGCAGTCACCGATTGCCTCAAGAGGAAAACCCTTTAACATATATCAGTATTTTTATTTGTTTCAGCTCAGTTTTCACAAACGCTTTATCATGTGAAACTCTTAACTGACTGCAAATGCATTTTCTTTTTTTTTAATCCTGTCAGTATGTTGCAATTGTATTGAGTGTCTGTTTCAGACGTGTAAATTGAGTTGCCAGTGATAAATATTAATTTTAATGAAATAAAATGGAAATGTATTTTCTCACATGGTCAGATTTTCATGCTCATGTGCACTGCCATATCCTGTTTGGATTTAGGATGTTTTGACTACATGTCGAGTGAAGCTATTTACAAAACTCAATGTTTTTTCCCACTTCAGTTAATCCATCTGTAAAATCTGTTTGGCTGGTTGTTGCAATGGGCCCTGATTTGATGTTGGGTGCAACCACGGAGGCAGATACAGTGAGTTGTTAGTGTGACGAGGCTGAGAGATATTTATAGCATCTATACGCCACAAGACAGGAGAAAACCTGCAATTGTACATGTAAGCAGTCATTAATCTTGTGAACCAGCTGCGACAGAGTACATTTGCAAATCAATGCTTTGAAAAACATTTACTCCAGCACCTCACGGTCTCCAACATCATATTTAAAAAAACTCATACTCAACCAAACCCCATGACAAATTCAAAGCTGTCAGGACTTGTTACATAACGGCAAAACTAGTTCAGCTATAGCGACCTAAAGCCCCCAACTGTGCCGCCAGGCTCTCTGGGGAGCAAATTATTTGTGACAAGTGCTCTCACACACACACAAAAAGGTGCCACCGTTAGTTTCATACATTTGTAACAGAGTGAAAAATGAGATGTGAAATGATTAATTAAGTCTGGTTGGGCTGAAAAATAAAAAGTAGACTTCCCCCTGCTTGAAATTTCACTCGTGAGCATGGTATTCTGCACAATATCTGGCTTTGGAGGTCCTTTATGACTCGAAAAACAGTAATTGTAGACAATCCTGTTGGTTAAAAAGAAAACAGTGACTAACATTGGATTGTTTTCAGTTGATTTCCAGACTGAGGAAGTGGATTACCAACAATAAACAAGGTTTTACTGAATGTGAACATGACAAAAACAAGGTTTTCTTTGCAATCGACATGTTTATTAAATGGCAACTACAACAGTAAACTAAGCAGCAGATTAAGATGAATGTCAGCTTCTGAAAGTAACAGAGAAAGCTAAACCAAGAATTACACTTCAACGCCAAATTATACCCTTGGAAACCAACTCCAGATTTGAGTGGGCAACTGAGCATTTTATAGTTTGAAATCAGTGGTGAAGGTCGGTGCAAACCATCTTAGACACAGCAGTCATTGTTAAAAGCTGAGATTTCCCTTCAGTTCATCGTTTAACTTTGAAATTGATGTTGCCAAATACAGGAAGAACACTGAAGCTATAACATCCAAGTAACATGGTGAGCAGGTCTAACATTTGTAAAAACTTGAATAGTGGAAAAATAACAACACCACATTTGGAACATGTCTAAACAAATATTGAAATCAAACACATCTTCAAAACATCAAAATATCGTTTCACGGCCAAAATAATAAGACAACTGAAGTGAAACATACTCGTATTCCAGTTAAGAGGGTTGGAAAAGTGTTACAGATGAGTCACTCCTCTAATTCAATTTTTGTGTTGATCTTATGTTGGCGTTCGACAAAATCAGAGCTGAAAAAAGAAACATATTTGGTACAACCAATCACTGAGTGCAATTCACAATGACATCTCCAGTATCAAGCAATGGCAGCATTCATGTGAGCTAAACAAGAACTTATAACATGAAATTGAGAGTTGAGTCGATGAAATCCATTAAGGGTTTGCCAGATAATTTCCCTCCACAAAACGCCACAGCTCCACCTTCTACCAACTGAGCTGTGACTGAACAACATTCAGGAATGTCTTTCTGCTTTCCACAATGCACAATCGTCATAAAAAGTTACAGAGGGGTTTTACAAAGTGACTCGTTTTCATCCTAAAATAGCTCTTCTTAAATGGGCATTACATATTCAACCTGGAGACATTAATCACATAATTTGGTCACTTGCTATGAAGCATAACACTACACCTAAGCAACAAAACCTGTGTTGCATAAAAACGTCATACAGTGAACTAGACAATGATTAATGGGGCAGGAAAAGAAATCTGAAAGTGCAACTTATCATGTATCCAATGAGTGAATATATGATTTAAGATGAAGCTGAGAAGCTAGGTGAAACAAATGTAAGTAAAACATTTAATTTGTGAACGAAAGCTGAGAGCATGGGTGAAAAATTTGTTCTTATTCCTGTACAATATCTAAGATTTAAAACCATCAAATGAGAGCATTTATCTTTTTTTGTGGTTTAAATGTTTTTTAAATTTTTTTTATTTACTATATTCAGTGTTTATTCCTTCCAAACTGAAAAAATGTTTTTGACACCTAGCAGTCTTTGTAATTATGTAATTGCACTTAGAAATAAAAAATATATACACACCTAAATCCCATAAATGAGCCTTAAAGTGCTCATTTCAATTGTTTTGAAATCAGATTAGCAAACTTTTTTCTTTGTATTCTGGGATATATGATATCCCAAAAATGGCAAATGAGGATTTGTTTGTCTCTCAATACAAACACGTTTTTTTTTTTAAATTCTCCTTTTTAATTAAACAGCTGAAATCTGGCATCCTGCAGGTAATCATGTTGATGCTTGAATTCCAGAGAAAAGCATCAACAATTCTTGGTTTTCTTCGGTGAGTTGCTGTTAAGCGCTGTCTGTCACAGGCTGCAGGGAGAACAGTAGAAAGCAATTAAACACATCATTACAGAACAAATAATCACATCCATAAGCATCTATATTCTTACACAGCGTAGTATAGTGTGTTTCGCAGGTTTTGCAGTCCTTGCATGTCTCACCTTATCTGCTGTTAGCTGGCCTCCTGCTGGAGCGTTTTCCTGGGCCTCCGCTTTCGACTCGCTCTGTGAGGAGGGAGCAGTTGGCTTGGGTCCAGCCACATCATTGAGCTTTGCTTCTGCGTTCGACTTGTCACCGTCTACTTTAGAGTCACCTTCTGCCTCCGTATCCTTCGGCCGCTTGGGAGACGCCTTATAAAAAACGTTTGACAGGTGTGAGAGAGTGTGACTGAAGCTCTCTAGTTTTTTCTTTTCTCACAGACTTGACAAGTAAAATCTCACCTCTGTGGACTCCTCTGCTTTTCGTTTAGTCCCTCCCCTCTCGTTCTTCTCGTCGATGACCAAGGCCCCTTCATCCTCGTCACTGCTGCCCTCGGCGTCTGCCTTTTCCGAGCCGCCAGTATCCCCTGCTCCTTCTGACGCATTGTCCTTCTTCGATGACTGAATGCAGAAATGCAAATATTTTGACTTGGACCCACACAGAGCACTCCTCAAGGTCTAAATGCTGTCTTGAATTAATAAAAACAGGGTAGCTTTATTGCATTCTTCCAGCATTTGGAATGTCATCCAAGTTATTTATTTATTACGCAATTAATTGTGCTGTCTGTGGGAAAGCAACTGAGAAACAGAAACAAGACACATCATATACCTACAAAATCTGTTCTTGCTTTCCACAGGGGAGCACAGAAATAGTACAATAAAACAGCACACACCTGGCCACTACTAAATGAACACACCTCATAGGCTTCATGCGTGACAGTGGGGTTGTTCTCGATCTCCCAGAGTCCTTCAGCAAATCCTTTCCTCTTATTTGGTTTTCCAAATTTTTCCTTATGTTCATCGTATGGGAACAAATCCTTGGGCCCCAGGAATGCCCTGTGGTGGTCAATCATAAGAGACATTAACATAATTCAGTGAGTTTTCCAAGTTGTTGTCTATTGACAAAATGTCATCAACTTAGTTTGTGACTGGCTCAGATAGTGTTTTGACTCACAAGTAGTAGTGTCTGTTTTAAAATTGTTCATGTTTACCGTTTCCCTGCACTGATACCATTCTGGACAAAAGAGCTTATGGTTAAACTCTAAGATATCCTGCCTCTGTTACATATCTTTTTCACAAGTGTCTGATAATCACTTGTGGAGCATTTGATGCATTTCAGTATTGGCATCAGTCCCAAACATGGGACAAGAATCGGTTGGGCTCTAGTGCAAAAAAAAAGCATTTTCCTTTTATAAATGTAGTGTGCACATCAGTAACCTGCATTTCAAAATTGGCAGGAATCAGTTCACTTAGGATGTTTTGCTCCAATTGCTGCCATTATTTAGTAAAAATATTGACAATGACAACACATATTACTCACGTCTCATGTGTTCCAAAAAAGAACACCTGGTATTTGTTTGAAGGGGACTTCACGGCTCCTTCAGGTAATTCATCAATCTGTGAAGTGAGACCACAGCGTCTTAAGAAGAATGCTGAGGAATCTGAAAGTTAATGTTATTCTTTCAATATTCAAAATTAACCAAAAGTTTAAAAGTAGGAGAGCAATTCTGATGTCAAGTGACACACACAGGAGCACAAGATCAATTTAACTGAGGTCATTTGTAATTAAGTTAAAAAAACTGCACATTCAGAGCAGGAACATGTATTCAAAGCAATTAAATGTTTTTGTTTTCTTAATAAGCCCACATTTTCAACACATCAAAAATCAGCAGGCAACCATGCATAAAAAAATAGACCAAATTATTGGTTTCCTTCCTTGATAAAGGACTTTATTATCAATTCTGCTGAGTGTTTCCTGTCTACCATCAACTGTTTCAACAGCAGTGCTTTAATACCAAATTAAGCTTATAGGACAGAGCAATCATACAACATATTCGAGTCAACATCATTACTAATTGAGAACTATTCTGAATGTATTGCTCAGCCTGATGTAAGCTACTATAAAATTCCCTCCAATTTGAACTCCTAATGAACCCGTTGAGAACAGCGGTCACGCCACATTTTGCTTCACTTCTCATCTCATCTTTCATCCTGACAGCCTCCAACACCCTGCCAATATTTATTTATGTTTTGAGAAAGAAAGAAATAGCACAGTAAGACACCAAGGCACAGGAAAGCACAGTTATGATGGCCGAGCAGAGTGTCCGTTTGCCTCTGGCAGACAGGCCTTTTGGCATTCCCAGATAGGGCCACTGTGTCAGGATAGGTGGGGCAGGGCCTGTGGCCTGCTGACATGGGTCATGGCTGATAAGACTGAGAAAAGGAGGGAAGAGATCAATACTGACACTGACATAACCGTTTTGTCTGATTCATTATGTTGTATTTAGAGGCAGCCATAATAATGAAATAATAAAAGAGTGCTTTTATGGGTGGAGGCCATATGTTTGATCATGTAATTGTACGAATGGTTGCCAAATCAAAAACAGAAACCAAGTTTCCTTTTCAACGGTACTGCCAGTGGTCAGTGCATACATGTTGTTTGGTTTACACATTTTTCCATTTTAGTTTACTTTAGTGCAAAGTGCCAAAGTGTTTCAGTTATTTTTACACCCATTTACTCTCATGTTGCAAATGTAAAACACTTTTCATAAAGCTTCGAGGAAGGCTTAGTTAACGAGGGAAACGTAACCCAGTGTTGACCTATAGGTTCACATTCTCCCTCCTGCTGAAAGATTAGGAAACACTGACGGCAATGTGAGGCCACTGTGTGTTTATGGACCGGGCAGACATTACGTTATGGTCTTAAAAGCCAGATTTTAACGTAATGGAAGTAATTAAGCGTTACGAGCAGAAACACTGTTAGCTGCTTGTCGCAACAAGTGTGGGGTAGACAGGGATGTTTACAAAGCACCGAAGCATGTGGCTACAACAGCAGGCATGTGTAGTCTGCAAAGCAACAGTTAATACGAGTAAAGAAAACTTAACGACTTATTCAACACGTAACTTAACTAAGTCACAACGTGGCTTCGTGTTTATAACCTCAGATAACCTAACTTAATGTTCAGCTAATGTTTGCTAACGTTACTGGGAAAAAAACCGTCACGCTGTGTGTGACAGATCCGTTATTTTTTAATTAGCCGACGTACTGTTAGCCAAATGCTATTTTTAACAGCTTTTACCAAGTTAACATTAGGCTAACGGGCCCCTTGGGATACGATGAAAAGCAGCGTTGGTGGCAAAGAGAAGCTAGCAACAATGTTCAATATTTAGCGAGCCGAGCGGGGCACTGAGGTGTCCGTCTGCTCGACGAATCACCCGAAAGACATTTGCAACTGCCTCCAGTCGGCTAGTTAGCTGTGTGCGGATGCTCGGCAACGTTAGCTAAAGGCTGACCCAGCTACGCTAACTCATGGTAGCTAGCGCTAACTACTGTTAGGCCTCGCTGGTAAACAAGTGACAGGCAGTCAGACGGACTGAAATGAAGACCTAACCTACGAGAGGTTTAACGTCGGGTGCTTACCCTCGCAGGCCAGTGAGGATACCCCTTCATTTTGGCAAACACAAGGTCTCCAGGTTTGTATTCCTTTTGCCTGTTGGACCGCGGCATGCTTCTTGCAGAAATGGCTTGCTATGTCAAATATACGTGTAATTCCAACAGAGAAGTAGTTTTAATATGATGCAGTGGTCGGATTGGTCAACACCTGCAGCAAACAAGCCGAGCGTCGGTTTGTCATCCACATGAACCAGGCGCGGAAAACTGGAGCGAAGACGCGGCGGGCGACTTTGTTTCCGCGGATTCTGTGAGCTGTGAGCACGGCCGAAGAAAACGACACTGATCTGCTTCGTCTGTGAATTGTGTTGCTGATTCCAAAAACGCGGTAAGTAGTAGGATTTGACGTTATCCGACAAGCCGCTGGCTCGTCCCTCGGACGGTTTGGGTTTGAAATTGAAACCCGCTTCCCACTCTGCAGACGCGCCCCCAGTACCTGATGAAGCTGCTCGGTGGCGCCTCTGGTGGCCAACTTTTCATACTGCAGGTGCACAGCACTACATTAATCAATGACTTGAACATTTGCAGGACAATTTGACTGTTTGATATTGAGGATATAACTGTCGTTCAGAGAATCTAAGTAGCATTTATTTATACTGCTTAGACTGTTAACTGCTTAGTTTTTCAATTCACCAATCACCAGTAATCTTTCAATTTCCTTGTTATATCAGGTGCAATATACAAATGTTTGTGGCATTTATTCATACTGTTAATGACTGTCAACTACTGCATACTGCAGTATTAGTCAGTTTTATCTATACTATAGATATAGTGTAGCACCTGGCACATATGTTGCATTTAGAAAAAAAACAGCCTATATAGCTGTCACATATAGTTTAATACACATTTTTTTCTTAATGTCAAGGCAAGGCAAGTTTAGTTATACAGCAAAATTCAGACACAACTCAAAGTGCGTAACAGGGCCTCATGCTAGGATATGGAAGATTATCCAGATTCATGATTAGCTTGAGATGAAAATTTACCACGATCAACTCATAGAGTGATTTTATCACGATCCATGATCAAATCTTATATCGCCCCTTCCCTACTGGTAATCCATCTTTGCTTGACTGGTAATATTGTTGAAGGCAATGCAACACAACTGTGCCTCGAGCAACAGATGCCCATTAGACTAAAGTCTCACTCCATTAATAAGTAATGTTGTCATTACAATTCATATTAATCACTATGCATATTTTCATTCACTCAAAATTGTCCAAAAGTATATGTGGAAACTACACATCAGACCCATATGTGACTTTTGGATACTTGAATCCAAAACTGTGGTCATTAATATGCTGCAAACAGTGAACAGCCTCCTCTCCTGTGACTTTTAAGACAAGATTTTTGTGGTGCATGGCTCACAGTCTGTGGTCCAGTTCATTCCAAAGGTCAAAAGTCAAAGTCAAAGTAGCTTTATTGTCAATTCTTCACATGTCAAGACATACAAGGAATCGAAAGGACGTTTCCCACTCTCCTGCGGTGA
>OMLP01044579.1:0-19655 GCA_900302685.1 Spondyliosoma cantharus
CATTTAGTTTTAACATTTAACATTTATATTTATATTTAACATTTAGTTTTAACATTTAACATTTAGATTTATATTTAACATTTAGTTTTCACATTTAACATTCAGATTTATATTTAACATTTAGTTTTAACATTTAGAATTTAGATTTATATTTAACATTTAAATTAACATTTAACATTTATGTTTATATTTAACATTTAGTTTTAACATTTAACATTTATATTTATATTTAACATTTAGTTTTAATATTTAACATTTATATTTATATTTAACATTTAGTTTTAATATTTAACATTTATATTTATATTTAACAATTATATTTATATTTAACATTTAGTTTTAACATTTAACATTTAACATTTAGATTTAATATTTAACATTTAGATTTAACATTGACATTATACTTTTACAAGAGAAGTAAAGATCACAAAGTTCACAAATATTGCTGTAAATCTGGTCAAAAGTAACATCCCACAAAATTCACATATGATTTTTTAAACGTGGTTTGTTGCTAAATGTGGCAAAAAGTTGCTGTTTATTTTAGCATGCGCAACTTTACAATCGGCGCCCCATACACACACACCTCACACACCTGCTTTAGATTCTGCATGAGGCCCAGAGTTCTGCTGTACTGTGCAGCTGTGTTCATGTTTGTGATGTTTGAAGTTATTGATGAGGCAGATTCTGATGATTAATAGATCATAATAGTATAGTATATAGTATAGTATTTGTACTTCTCTGTACAAACATTACATTTACATTTATCACTTTTGTCGCTTCTGTCCAAAGTGACTGACAGTAATTCACATACACAATCACACACTGATGGTGGCGGTGCCCAAGGACACTTCCACATTCAGATCAGAGGAATCAAACCAGCAACCTCAAATAACAAGACTCTGACTCTACCCCTGAGCCACAGCCGCCCCCAAAAAACACAAAACAACTCAGAAGAAAAGAATAATGTCTTCTGACAGGAGGCTCGACTCTTTATATCAAACACGTTCGTCGTTTTATATCAACGGTTGTTTTCATGCTGCTCCTTCATTATATTCATATGATACATTTGATCTTTGATATGTCTTCATATGTAGATTATAGATGAAACCCAGAGGAGAGAAGTACAAGTACAAATACTTAACTACATCATCAAATACATCAATCTTGTGACATTACCAACTATCTCATCTCCTGCTCCTGTCGCAATCAGCTGTCTTTGTGGTGCGTTCAGGAACAGCTGGGACAAATCCTGCTGATTCTACCTTTAACTTTAATAGTCTTTGAATTCTATTAATATGACGTGAGCTTCAGTTAGCTTTGACCACAAATGTCCTTCAGAGGGAGACTTTTTACTCTGAGACTCTGAGTACATGTCAGAGCCTGTAATCTATTACTTTACTGGAGGAAACAAGCTGGATCAGAACTTCTACTTTCACCAGAGTCTGTTTGTACACGAGTACCTGAACATCTCCTGGAGGACAAAGGTAAACATGATTTAATGTCAGAAAACATCAGCAATCGTCATCGGCTCGTCGCTCAGAACACAGACGCCTGCTGCTCTGACGTCAGTTGCAGCTGATCTGACATGTTTCAGGTTAGATTCTCAACTTCAGGCGGATTAATGACTGATGATGTCACCAGTCAGTGTTGATCACAGAACATCTCAAGTAATTACAAAGAAGTACAAGTACTTCATAAATGTACTAAAATGACAGCAGGTCAGTAAATGCACTCAGTTACTCTCCACCTGTGCGTGTGTGTGTGTGTGTGTGTTTGTGTGTGTGTGTGTGTGTGTGTGTGTGTGTGGTTGTGTGTGTGTGTGTGTGTGTGTGTGTGTGTTTGTGTGTGTGTGTGTGTGTGTGTGTGTGTGTGTGTGTGTGTGTGTGTGTGTGTGTGTGTGTGTGTGTGTGTCCTGAGGGGTTCCACTCTGTCATCGCGTGCTTCCCCTGTTTTAACGGACATCTCTGCTGTCACCATGGAAACAGATAGCTTTTTGACACAGGCTTGCAGGAAAGACTACATTTCATTTTTTTTTCATTTCTTCGAGCTGCAACGATTAATCAACTGGTTTTGATAATTAATTGATCTGAATAATTTCTTACGGGAAAAAAAGACGTTATAGGTGAGGTGATGAAACCTTCCTTCCTTTTTGTCCGAACAAAAGAAGCATTTGATTTCAACATGGTCTCTTCCACTGAGAGAGAAAAGTGACAGAGAGGCATCTGATTTTCTGATTTTTTACAAAAGTAGCAGTGTTAGCTCCAGTGTTCAAATACATTGCTCCTCTGCACAATAGATTGTTGGGTCAAAATCAGTTTAATTACTCACATTGGGACATAATGGACCTGTATTATTATTATTATTATTAATATATGTGTTATTCTTGTGGGGTCACTGGAAAATTCCACACCGGCTCTCGATAGATGTTTCCTGAAAAACATGTTTATTTTTTAGGAGTCTGCACACATCTCCCTCCTCGCTGTCTGGCTCCACCACCTGCCGGGATGATTGATAGATTTAGTGACGGAAAGGCTGCAGAACTGACTCATCTGCTCTCTGCCCGGCTAAATGTGTGGCTGGTTTTACTGAAGGATGTGTCATTGGGTTAACTAGCTGATTAAATGAGGGACTGCTGGGTGGAAGATGTATCTGGAAAGCTGGTGGTAGGCTGTGAACTTCCTGGCTAATTAAGTATGCGGTGTCATTGTGTAATTTTGTGTGTGTTCGGCTGTCAGAAAATCAGAAAACCCAGTTTATTTCATTGAAGGAGGAAGCAGAGAAGTGAGAGAGAGAAAGTGGTAAAGTGAAGGAGAGATGAGGGCGTGCATGGATGACGAAGTTGCAGTCCAGAGAAAGAGAAGTTGGCTGTATGCTGAGTGAAGTGGGTGTGATGGTGAAGTGTCTGCTCTCATCAGTGCTCAGTCTGTGCAGTCCACATGCTGTTTTGGCAATCGGTGTCTAAGAGGTCCAGAATGAACGCATGAAGTGTGTGTCTGTCTGTGTGTAGACCTCGTGAAATGCTGAGGTGAAGTCCACTTGTGTGTCAGACCACAGTCACCTCACAGTTACCATGCCTTTATAAGGAGAGTGTCTAGAGTCCCTGTGGGGCCTCCATCCATCCATCCATCCATCCATCCATCCATCCATCCATCCATCCCATCCATCCATCCATCCACAACATCCCACCTCTTTTTCCTTTGCGCTGTTGCCATGCAGGTTCTCCAGAGGAGGGATGGGGGTCAACACAGATGGATGAGGACTATTTACTGTGACAGATGGGACTGTCTCACACGATACTGTTACTGTTGCCCAAACAAGAAAAGAGGCTTCATGGCAGTTTTTCTTGAAGTGCATATTCTGTTTCAAAGGACAATGTCTTAGATGAAAATATATTCCTTTTAGCCCTGATTTTCTTCGTCATATATGTCGGTAAATTAAGAGTCTTTTGGATTTTGGAGTTTGTTTGAGAACATCATGCATGTGGTGTCACGGTAGTTGTTACCAGCGCTGAGTGGCAGAAAGACTATTTAGTGGCAACGTTGTGGATATTAATGAAGTGCAGCAGAAGTTGCAGGGTCAGCATCTCTAAAAATGTAACTAAAATAATCTCAGAATCAGTTCTTAACTTGACTGGCAACCAGTGCAGAGAGGCTAACACGGGTTAGCTCTCCAACCAGTCTGCGTTAGGAGCTGAGGTGCTTCATTTTGAACAAACTGAAGACGTGCCAGGGGAGTTTGATTAAGGCAAGTTAAAATAATAATTGTGGAAATCGAGCTGGGAATTCACGTATGAAATGTTCTTAGTTAGACCGTAGTATTAGTATATTTCCATATGGTCTGATTTTTGCAGTGTCACTCAGTGGAAAGAAACGTGTGGAACTAGTTTATTGACATGAAGCTCAGACTTCAGTTGAGGATCAAATATCGTGGAGAGATTCCTGGACTAGGCTTTGACAAACGGGGGTGAGTGGACCGAATGTTGTAACTTTTAAAAACTCCCCAAAAGATGTGACTTATGGAAATCTGAAATAATGCCGTTAGTTGTTTCCTCTTCATCTATTGCTTTACTTTATGTCCTCATGCTGCAGGGAGAGGCAATACAGAGCTTTTCCAGTGACCATCAGCAGCCGCCGCTTGTCACAGGACATTTAATACCCCAGTACCACGAAGCAAACGGAGCCTCAATCAGCTTTATTTTGTATATAACAGACAGAGGTGTAGATTTCACTGTTGAATAATTCAGTGTGTGTTTTGCGATGAGCGAGGGCACCATTTGTTTGTTGAATGCTTGTCTGTGTCAGGAGAAAAATGGAAAGTTGGTTAATGTGGAAAGTTGATGCTGTACCTGTGCAAAGCACAGATGTTTGATGTGAGACACGCCCACACACACACACACACACACACACACACACACACACACACACACACACACACACACACATTTTGTGATAGAGTTTAACAGTAATTCTCTCTTTTTTCTGGTTTCAGAGACAACGAGAAGGCGGATGATATAGAAGGCAACCTGAGGTCCTCCACCAGAGAAGGTACGCGACTGTCTGACTCACTCACACACACACTCACACACTCACACACACACACACACACACACACACACTCTTAAAAATACAGTTTTCTGGGCTAGTGCAGTCACGTTTGAGTAATCGCACCCTCTAAGCTGCCACTGAGGCACATCAGCCCAGCAACAATGCTGTGGTTTAGATGATTACAGCAGGATTAGTCTGCACTTGTTGTAATAAGCCCAAAACTTTCTCCCTCGAAGGCTGCTGAACTGTTTGTCCTCGGGGCTGTTAAAGAGCAGCACTGAACTGGAATTTCTCAAATCTGAGCATGTGGCGGTTGCCAAACTTTGTATATGATTTGACTAAACTACATCCACATCACACTGCTAATGTTTGATGTACGTTTGCATTAACAGTTGCCATCTGAAAAGACTGTTAGATTGAGAATATAATATGTGGAAAGAGCTAAAGGTCAAGAGTGGTTTTCACATTAGTCAAGCGTCTCCATGTCTCCTTCTCTGTCCCTGCACAACTACACTGATATCAGACGATGAGATCTAACGATACCATTTTTTCCTTCCCAATGCAAATTCTGATACCAAGGCTTTGGGTATTGGCTGGTGGGGTTATCCAGAGGCAAATTTTGGCAAATAGCTGACATGTTGCTGGTTCCGTCTGACTTGCGTGAAATCAACTTCTTCTAAAAACAGTAGTTGCCAGGTGCAGCACGGTGCAACTTCCTGTGTTGGAGCAGCAGCTAGAGCTAACGGAGCTAACTGGGAAGTAGCAGGGTCCCGTTTCTTAATTATATGGCATGACATCGGTGCATCACGTACTCGCCGATACCTGGGTTATCGGAGACTGGTATCGAAACAACTCTAATCAGATGTAGAAGAACTGCTGACATCTGATGATCGTGCTTGTCAATCTTTTTCCACATTTTCAAAAGACAAATATTAAATCCTGTAGTTACCCAAAACTCTAAATCACATCCAGCACTCTGCAAATCATCAGGTCTTTGTGTTTGCTCAGAGGATGATTTCTCTCTTCACACAAGTTGTCTCAGACAGACGGCAGGGAAGGCAATTTAAACGTGGCACTCATTTTAGTGCTTCAAGTGCGTGGAGTTAGCTTTAATTATAAAGTACAAATAGCCTCGAGATGCTTTCACGAGCACATTTTTTGAAGCAAGGGGAATGTTTAAATTGAGGTTTAAAGGAGGACAGTGGGGATGTTGGGGGATTTTCTTTCTGTTTGTGTCACTGAGAACAACTTGTGGCACTTTGAAAGTAAAAATGAAAGGCAGGTCATTGAGCTCGATGGACAAGTTGACTGACGGGGTTATAAAAAACACCATTTAGACATCTTGGGGGATTTTAAACTATTTTGTTTAAGTAATGAATATGTATTTCTTGTTCCTTGTGCATTTTTGTCCCTGCGACCAAAATAGGTACCATCACTTCTTTTTTCTTGTGAAATGTATTATTAAGGGGACTCTTTTTGTCTCAGAAATGCACTTTATAAAGCACATTCGTCACCAAAAAATCCCTTTATGTGGTATGCTATACGTGCTATTCCACTTTATTGAAGCCCCGTCAGCTGATTGTGAATACTACGGGAAGGAGGAAAGTCAGTTTCCACACTTTCGGTCCCGGCAGTATAGATAAGTGATTGTGAAAGAGGAACAGAGCAGACAAGGAAATTCCCTGCGTACTTTTTCCATGATGGGAAAGTGTCATGTAACAGAGAGCACGTTTAGGTTTCTCTTCAGGAGATGTGAATGATCGATTTCCACTAGGACAGCACAGAATAAAATGCACAGACGCATACTGCTAAATACCATGAGTCACAGTGTTAATAATGTGGAGCAGCCTGAACAAGATGTTTGTATGATAATAATGCAGGTTTGCCGAACGTGCATTCAACCTGCCTGACAGGCTTTAGTCTGCAGCTGCACCCATCGAGTTATAGAGAATTACATTACATAACCCCCAAATGAAGTTAAGTTTCCTCTCTCTGCACACTCTCATGCTTTGTCACTCCTGCACTTTCAGGTCTCTCTCACTCTGTTTTTGTCCAGTCAGTGTTTGAAAGCTGTTAATGGCACTAAATCAAACACCCATCCTATCATGTGACCTGTGTTTGTCATGAACAAGGGCTTTTTACTGATTGTGAGCAGGATTTAAAAGATGGACAAAGCTTTTTTGCTGTTTGTATTTTCTGTGTTTTATGTACGTTTCTGAGATGTGAGATCTGGTTAGAACTCATCAGTCACACTGTAGAAATCCAGTCTTTACCGAGGCTCGACCTTTCTTTGGTTACAACAGATCTCAAGAGACATTTTGACTGCATTTCATTTAGGTGGTGCAGTTCCAGGTTCCTGCTAGGGTTGGGCAATGTCTGCGATGCCAACTTGGCATATGAGGATGTCTACTCTGAAAAATTGTTTCCGAATTTGAGGCAGTGTGTTGGCTCACCACTGTAGCTGCCGCTGTTTCCCACCGTTGCTCTGACATGAATATCGAACTGTGTCACCCTGCAGAGGAAACTATGTCTCGTTACCACCGACATCCATCAAAAGCGTCCTCTGCACCACATGTCCGTACCTTAGCTTTGTTCAGCCTGACTTGACTAGCCAAGGAAGCTCAGCTAAGAAAACGGCATATAAGTGGCACGACTGAGAGAAACAGCGGCTCGCAGGAAAAGAAACTCAGCTTCCGCAAATCCGAGTGTCTTCGTTTCTCTTGAGCTGGTTTAATAAGAAAATAATAAACAGGACGTGGAGACGTAATGTTTGTGCTCTGAGCAGCAACATACTTCTTTTAATTTCCTCTCCCTACATATCACAAACGACAACAACTCGTATCCTACGGCAACTCTGAGGGGACATGCCACTTAATTGTGCTCTCTGGTGGGAAGCATTTTGAATCATGATGTTACGATGATCAGGGATCAGTAGCCCTTGGTAATGTTTTAATTACACCTGTGCTCTTCCTGCTGTGTCGAGTGAAAAAGTCTGCACTGAGAAAATCTTTACTCCAGGTAGAAACTATTGACTGGAGATGATGATGAGAACAGAATGTAGATCTTAATAACCAAAGAGGTAGAAATGTGCATATCTGTTTCATTTGCATCTTGTATGGAGCGGTTTGTTTGCCTCGAGGGGGGGAAATAAAACACACACTTAGCATCTGGTTACATTAACTGTCACAGCATATTATAGGAGGTGTGGATTTGCATACTCATTGGCATGTTTTACTTGTGTAGAGGTCTTTTTTTAAAAGGAGCTTGTTTAAACATGTTTTTCATGCAGCTTGCCTGGCACAGAAGTGATGGGCAGTGGCAACAATTAGTGCCTCATTTTTCTCCTTGTTAAATCTGTTCGTCTTCCATAGTGTTGGGTTGATACATGTCAGGAGCACTGCCTTGTCTTACATTTTGTCAGCGGAAAAGTTGGCAGCTCATTTTTAGGAAATGTCTCGTCTTCACTTGATCTGGAGACGGATGTTAACACACGTCTTGTTCTGATCTAGCCGAGCGTTGCTCTGAATCATTGCTCTCTTTGTGAACAGTAGCCATGAGCATACCAGAGTGCAATGCAGCTACATTTTGAGTGACATCACCGCAATCATAGACACTCCCCAGTGTTCACAAAACGAGTTGGCTCGCAAACTATGTTAATATGTGCACACCCAGACGCACACAGACACACACACAAACCTCTAACTCAAAGCCATAAATATTGGCCTCTGGAAGTTGTTAAAAGCAATTTTTGGTGTCGACTAGGAAATGACAAATGAATGATATCCAACAGTAAGGAGAGATTTCCTTAAGGCCTCTCTTTAAAGAGGTCATATTCTGCTTTTGGGGTTTTTGCTTTTCCTTTATTGTGTTATGAAGCATTTTTGTGCATGTAAAAGTTCTGCAAAGTGAAAAAGCCCACGCCAAAGATAGTAACTCTCTCCTACAGAGGACACTGCTGCTCAGCCTTTACCTCTGTAACTTATGTGTGTCATTATGTAACAGGCGTTAGATAGAAATATGTATTTAGCAGTCGTGACGTTAATTAATTCGTATGTTTAACACTCACCAAAGACCGAACAGAGGCGAGATGTCTCACTCATTCTACTTGGACCCCCAAATAAAACTATGAGCCTGATAATTAGCATTATATGACCTCTTTAAAGCTTGAAGTTGATGGTGTTTTTTTCTTCTCTGACACGCTTTCTGTAACAAATGAATATCACTTGAAAACACCCAGAATGAAAAGCATGTTAAACCGAGGATTGCATTAGCGTACACTGGGAAGCTTTTGTCACATGGTCTTTTGTCTCTCAGAGAAAGAAGCTGTCCCTTTTTTTTGAGATGTTGCTGACATGTCCTTGGATAGTTCCTCTGATCGAACTGGCTGTCAGGTTATTCTACCCTCAATCCACCAAAACTGAGTTGGCTGCAGATAAATCCAGGTGAATCTGTCGAGGAAGTTGTAATAGCCGCAGGTCAGGGTTCCTGTAGAAAATTAGACTTCTGCAGCACATGTACCAACATGACACCATTACAGTGCAGCTTTAATCTTTGTTAGTGAAAACTGAATGTGAAACAGCACTGCCCCCCTCTGGTGCAACCCAGTACATGAACACCAGACGCAATCAAGGCTGCATGGACTTGACTACCACATATATTATACGATTTATGATAAAAAAAAAAAAAAAAGACAAAGAACTATGCAGACCGTTTATATCCGTTATATTGTCACTGGTGTATGAATTTATGAAGGGTACAAGATGAGGTATGAATGCCATGGTTGAGAATAGCTATCAATTTGCTGGAGGCTGTGCAGAGAAATGCAGTATGATTATCATGTGCACACTGCAGCACAGGCTCTCTTTTGTTGTCTCTTCACACTTTGACTTCTAAAAATCTGAAGAAGTCGTATCTGTGTGAGAAAAACTGTGGCCCTTGTAGTTGCTTCACACAGTAAGAATCTGCAACTTCATGTCCTTAATAGACCGACTCTGATTGATTCAAAGTCTTTAAAAAGTACCGTCTGCAATTTCTTTATCAGACTTTCAGATAACAACCTGAATGTAACCTCGGATTAAATCTTCTGAACCCTGCAAGGTTATGCTTTTTCCACGATATACAATGACGTCCCCCCTTTTTACCGTAATCATGGCCTCATGTCACGCTGCAGTAAGTTTGAGCCCTGCTGTGATTACAGAGTGTGTGACCACCCTCCATGGCTGAGGAGGTAGACTTTTCCCTATGAAATTGCTACCTTACCCACTGCCTCTCGCCTCCAATAAAACCTTTATAGAGTGTAACTGCCATTTAAGACTACATCCGTGTGTTTGGCCACGTTTTTAGCAAGGCCTCAATCCAAAAGAGCAGAGAGATTTGTTCAGAACCTCGGGAGGAAACGTAGCTCCGTCTCTTTTATTGACCATCAAAAACACGTGAAACATGCACATCTACAACTCTACTAGTATAATACACATGTTAACTTGCCTTGTGTTCATGAATAAACAAATCTTCCACATGATTGAAGGGAACTGAAGAGCTTGAATTTCCTTTTCTCTCTCTCTGTGATGTAAGTTGAAATGTCTTTGAATCTTAAACCGTCATTCAGACAAAACAGAGACTTGTCTGTTGGATACGGGTGATAAAACATGTTTTCAAATTACCGCGAATGTCTCTCTTGTGTTAAGTGCACAGTTAATTGCACTAATGTATCCTCTAAATGCAAACACATGTGTTCATGTATTGTTTTTATGTCTGTTTTTCACTGCTGTATTTTGACCATCAGGTTTGCTGGAATGGGTAACCTGCTAAAAGTCCTAACAAGGGAAATAGAGAACTATCCACACTTTTTCCTGGACTTTGAAAGTAAGTCTGGCAGCGGAGAGGAACAAAGGGAGAAAAAGATGGATGGAGAGAGATGTTGGGAGGGAGGGAGGGAGGTTAACCTGCTCGGCTGTTTCCTTTCTGTCAGCAGGTCTGTGCTCCTGATGACGATGTCCTGAGGGAGTCTGCTCATGCTCCGCTCCTCTTCGCCTCTTTTTTCCTCCTCCTTTGTGTTTCACTCGGTCACGATCTTCTGCTCTCTCAGCTCTGATCTACCCTAATAACTTATTGATGACTTTTAACAATCACGAATACTTTTCTTCCTTTCTCTTTCTCTTCTCTCTCTCTTGCAGAAACCAAATGGGGAACCTGTTAAAAGTGCTCACTTGCACAGAGCTTGAACAGGGGCCAAACTTTTTCCTTGACTTTGAAAGTGAGCTCAGCTTGTGCCTTTCCTTCTGCTCTCCCCTCCTCTACATCCCCGAGTCATTTTTCCTCGAGCGTCTCTTTAGCTGGTCCGGCGGGTCAGGGGTCAGACTATTATTCAACTATTGTATCGTCAACCTTCCCCCTTTCTGAATTGAGCAGAACTGATGATTGATTTCAGTAAACTTTTAAAATCCATTCACTTCACGCCAAGCTGAAGAAAAATAGAGCTGACCTTTGACCTTTACGAACCCATCTGCATGCCTGCCTGCTTTTATAATACGACACATATGTACCTGGCATAATGTGATCACTAACACATTATTATCAGGTGCATTATATACAGTTCCTTCTTGTTTCTCTTCCTGCATAATCCTGTTATTTGTAACGATCATTTCATGGTTTAATCAGCTTTACGACTCGACTGTTGTTAAGATGGAAAACCCTCATCACTGCAAAAAAGATATTAAATCACCTACTTTATTGCTCTGCTTCCTAATGTTCACATCAAACGGACAAATTGGCTCATTGTTAACCCTGCAGATAAATCTGCTTTGTCCTTTTTTTCTACAACAAAATCCTAAAACGCCTCCACAGTGGCATTTCAGCCAGTCTCACAATACAAGCCAACCTCAGGCTTTGTTTATTCAGCAAAGAGGAAATGGTGGCAGTGGGAGGGTTTGGAAATTCAAAACGGACCCAAGGCACCGAGTTTTTAATGTCACTGATGCTCTATAGTCAGAGCTGATGAGCCGATACGTACAATATATAGAATAAGTCCTGAATGTGAGATATGTGGGATCTGCAGAGCAATAAAAAATATCTATGTTCTTATCAAGACCATGCAGGAAATACGAAACAAACTTCTCTGTCGGCATGGCTGCGTGCAGAAGAATCCTGTTTAAATTTAATCAGAGACTCCCCAAAAGATCTATATAATCAATTTATTACCCTGAATATTGTTATCACTTCACTCGTCTCTGTAAACAGGACCTGCTGTAGCTTCGTGTCCATCCAAGAGCTCCCAGCAGCCTCTGAATCCTGACCTGCAAAGACACGTAGCATATTTTACAGATAACTTTCAGCTCATACTGTATATTCATCATACATACCGTAGTAGTTCCTTTACAGTCATTCTCCAAATATCGCTGCCTGGATTTTAGATTTGTTTTAAACTTCGTCTCTGAGCTGAAGGCACGATGCAGTAAATGCACCCAGCTCCAGTGTATTCAGTTACAGACGTCAAGATACATTATGGATACTTGATTATGTGTCTGGAGCCTTTCAGTCTGCAGCAGAGTGCTTTCATTGTTTTACAGACAGTTCCAGTTCCTCCTCAGTACTTACCAACGTTTGGTTTGCAGTTCAAATGAAAGGCATCATTCTGGAGGCGCATGGCAGCTGATTCTGGTGTCTGACTGTTGATGGACTCGTGTGGATGTTCTGGATGAGCTGAAAGCAAACAAAATATCCACCAGAGATAAATGATGCTTGTAGCTTTGACCCCAAACACAGTTCAGTGTGCTGAATGTTTTTGTACTCGTCCTCTCAAAAAAGAGTTTTGGTGGAAAGTGTTAGTAATTTGTTTTCATTGACAAAAACACTCAGCACACCTGCCCCAGTTAAAAACAGTCATTAGTTATTTAATCGAAGCCTTTTCACATCAAGTCACAGTGTAACATTAGACAAGAGAATTAAACTCTGGAGTTAAATTTGCTAAACTAACAAAACCCCTTGCAAATTGATTCTTGATGTGAAAAGATGAGAATAAGTCCTGAAATGTGTGTTTTGATGTTGACTGCTGCAGTAGATGAGCTAACTATTGTCCTGGTGTTCGTGTGTGTGTCTGCTTGTGTGTCAGATGCACAGCCGACAGAAATGGAGCGTGACGTGTGGAACCAGGTGAACTCGGTCCTCCAGGATTCTGAGAGCATCCTGTTGGGTCTGCAGGCGTACAAAGGCGCCGGCCAGGAGATCAGAGATGTGAGGAACCACGCCGGTGCTGGATGTCGACTATCGCTGCGACTCTTAATGGTGGATGTTCGTCTCACGTTGTTCTTTGTTTTGTTGTTTTCCAGGCAATTCAAAACCCGAACGACTTCATGCAGCAGGAGCGAGCCTGGAACTCCGTCTGCCCGCTGGTCATCAAACTCAAGAAGTTCTACAGTTTCTCTCTCAGACTAGGTGGGATCACAGTGTAAAACTAAATGTCTTGTCTTCGCTCATCACCAGCTGCAGGAATGTTTAATTTCTTTTTTTTTCAATACGTCACATTATAGTCTCGGTTTATTAATCTTTATCGAGTCTCTTGCCTGGTTAAATAAAGGTAAAGAACTGTGTCTCAGGTTGTTTTCTTTATTTTGTAAAGTTTAAAATCACTTCTGTGCTAAAGTCAAGGATATAATATACAGTAAAGTGTTAGAGGAATAAAACTGTCTGCTTGCCGACGTCCAGATCTAGAGGATGAGTTTTGTTGCGTTATAAGTTATTTCATGCGATTAGAAGATTGATAATTAAGTGTTCAGGTTGTTTTTACTTCTCCTCGGTCAAATATGCACGTTCAAATACATTCTGAAGAGGTTCTGAAAGAGGTTCCGACACAGCAGCTCACTTCTTTTCCGTGTGTGTGTGCAGAGGAGGCCCTGCAGAGTTTACTGGAGTGCCTGACATGTCCGCCCTTCACGCCCACTCAGCACCTGGAGAGGGAGCAGGCGCTGGCCAAACAGTTTGCTGAGATCCTCCACTTCACTCTGCGCTTTGACGAGCTGAAGGTCTGCTGAGCTGTCTCAATAACACTAACACACACACACACACACTCTGCCCTCATTAATTCACTCTCTGCCACACAGTACACTGTATGAAACAGTTTGTTGTCGTCCACTTTTTGATTGGTGCCTTGTTTTCTTTCAGATGAGAATTCCTGCCATCCAGAACGACTTCAGCTACTACAGAAGAACCATCAGTCGAAACCGGATAAACAACATGAACGTGAGTTCAGGGTTCACACGCGTCCTGGAAAACCTGCAGAATCTTGTGTTGTCCTGAAACATTATTTAAACTCCCCAAAAATAACTGTAACTGTAAAGTAAACCAGTGAGTTGTTCGTTTAAGGAGACTTGTCTTATTCTTTCTTTCGTATATTTAATATTGTTGATGAAAGCAAAACTTCCAGCAGCCCTCGGTTACTGGCGTTCAGGCAGCTGTGGATAATACACTGTAAGTCACAAGAGAAAAAGACATTGGGATTATAAATTGATTAATTTTATGAACACATTAGCTCCGTGTCTGTCGTACCAGCTGGATTGTCACTAAAAAAATCCTGGAAAATGATCTCTAGAAATGAGTGGGAACCCGGGAGTTGTCTGCGTGTTGTGTTGGTTAGATTCATCTACAGTCATGGACAGATTCAGTGTTTTCATGTGACATCAGAATCTAGAAATAAGCCAGTCTGATCACATTTGGAGTAATGACGTATTGAAAATGGAGCAATGGTTAACGAGTTCTAACTACTTGTAACTGTTGTCCAGCTGTCTGGATTCTTCTCTCCAATGAATATGAGCGAGATGTTGTTGCAAAGCTCTCCCACACTGTTTATCTGTTTATCTCACAGTTGGACATTGAGAGTGAAGTCAACAATGAGATGGCCAACAGGATGTCTCTGTTCTACGCTGAAGCCACGCCCATGCTGAAAACACTCAGCAACGCAACCACAAACTTCGTGACGGAGGTGAGAATGTTTCCGCTGCATCGCTGTCGACATCACAGACCACATACACAGCAACTGTTTTTACAATGTAGATCAATAAACGGTTGTTGTTTTGTGTGTCTGTCTCTGTAGAACAAGACTCTTCCACTGGAGAACACGACAGACTGTCTCAGCACCATGGCCAGTGTCTGTAAGGTCATGCTGGAGACACCGTGAGTACTGAGGCACACACACACACACACACACACACACACACACACACACACACACACAATCTCCTTACAGGTTTCTAATAGATTGTACATTCAGAATGAGTCTTTGATCAAAACATGGCACTTCTGCTTATTTATTCCTGCACACTTCCATTACATAACGGGCAGGATGTAGCCAATCAGAAGCAGAGAAGGGTGGGTCATGCCAAGCGAAGTAGTGTGATCTAAAATAACGCTCAATATCAGCACATAAGTTACAGAAGTAAAGGCTCAACTCCAAACCAGGTGTTTCAGGCAGAGCAGCAGAGTTTTCTGTGGGAGAGAGTAACTATCTTTGGCGTGGACTTTGGGCTTTTTCACTTTGAAGAACTTTTACATGCTTCACAACATAAAGGAAAGGCAAAAACCCAAAAAGCATCATATGACCTTTAAGTGAGACAGTAAATGAGACTTACTTGTGACAAGAATGAATTTCAAGACAAGACCTTGAGTCTTTGAAGACCTTGAAATTGAGAAGTTTAGTGTAGAAACCCAGATGTGTAAACACTACAGAAGACATTCACACTCACATGTATTCATTCAGCTGAACACCAACAAATAATGTAGTTTGTTCTCATACAACCTCATTTCAAGCCTCATTCCTTTTCTAATCCCATTACTCTCCCTCTGTCTGTGTTTTTAGGGAGTATTCGAGTCGTTTCAGCAGCGAGGACACACTCCTGTTCTGCATGAGGGTCATGGTCGGAGTCATCATTCTCTATGACCACGTCCACCCCAACGGAGCCTTCAACAAGTCCTCGAAGATAGACGTGAGACACACACACACACACACACACACACACACTACACTGCTGCACACATATCGAAACAGCGTCACTGTGGATTTGTTTTGTGATGCTGTGCTCTCATTCGCAGTCTGTTCTTTTCTCCTCAGATGAAAGGCTGCATAAAAGTCCTGAAGGACCAGCCGGCAGACAACGTAGAAGGTCTCCTGAACGCCCTCAAGTAGGTTACATTCAATCGAGGAGTATTTCTGTGTCGGGTTGCCAGTGATAGACTTTCATCACTCTCTCACACTAGCAGGAAAAGCACATTTTATTTCCTCCATTCTGCCCTGCTTGTTGTTTTTCAGTAAATGATATAAAATGGTTCAGTGAAAGGAAAGCCTGAACTCTCTCTCTTTGTTTTTACATTGACGAGATATTAATGCAGAAAACACTTTATTTTGTTCTTTGTTCTTTGTCAAAATGTTGACAAATTAATTATTTTGGCCACTGACAATTACAAAATGTGACGCTGCTTCATAATAAAAGCTTTAACAGGGGGACTTTTATTGTGAAGAAGTAATAGGAAATGAAACGTGTTTGTAGCTGGATAAGTGGAGCCACTCTGTTAGCAGTGATTCTTCAATTGTACTGCAGGATTGGAACAAGAGTCAATAGTTTAAGACACACCTTCGAGCAGGTAGACCAAGAAAACCCCCGGCCGCACCGAGTGAAACCGAGCAGAGCCGGCAGATGTGATGGAAACGATGAAATATTGTCGCCAAACTGACGACTGTAGACGTCAGAGTATAAAGTGTTGCTGCATGTGTATATTTCAATTTAGGCAAAGAAGCGATGGGTGCTGTGATTCCTCAGATTACCGTGTTGCTCACATTTGCTTTATTTCTCCTCAGATTTACCACAAAACACCTGAACGACGAGTCCACTCCGAAGAACATCCGGACGATGCTCCAGTAATTCTTTTTTTTATATATATAAATAGATATGAAGAGGATCACTGCTCTGACCTCAAATAAGATGTATATGTTTACATTATTTAAAAAGACTCGATGTTAATACTTGTGTGTATTTGCATAGTCATTCCCTCCAAGCTATTGAAACCTGCAGAACATCTACCTTCTTCTTCTTCTTCTTCTTCTTCTACTTTGCAAAAGATCTGAACACATCACATGAATTGCCTCTACTGTTAACAGCTGTCAAAGCACAAATGATGGATACCTATCAGCCTTATATTATATAACGGAGCTTTGCGAGCAGCACTTGGACATAAAATGAACAAGGCAGCGTAAAAATGTCCTTTAATCAATCTTTCCAATCTTTTATTTGACAATGGAATTAAGTCGAGTGTACAGCTTTTTAGTCGAGTCCAGCTTGTTTTTTTGAAACAATAAATCATTTTTCGAACATTTTAAAATCACAGGTTTTTTTCGTTTATATCGCAGTTGAAAGTTCAACGTGTGTTAAAACAAGTGAAGTTGTTTCTGTGTTTTCACTTTAATGACAGGATATGAAATCAATCGATGTTAAAAGGTGGACTTTTGTTTTGTGTTGCAGTGAAGGGCTAAATATTGTGAGCACATGAGGGATTGATTGGTTTGATGTATGATGTATTGCTAAAACCATTAGGATGTTTTCTGTATTTGTCTTATATTGTTTTCAGACTCAATCATTGTGCAACTGTTAAAATAAATCCACTGTGAACATCAAACTAACTTTGTACATCCAGTAAGATCCAGTTTGTCGTGTTCCAAAGCTTTGAAAAGGCCACGATGAAGAAAGACTAAATTAGAATCGACCCACCACATGTTTTATTGGACTGTTTGTCCCTGTTTTAAGTGACTTTATCGTGGCTTCGGCATTAAGCGCAAAATGTATTTCTCCAGAAGAAAAGGCCAAAAAATCTTAGATTTTGAATAAATGATATACAAGTTTTTAAAACAGTTGTAGTTTATTAATCCTCCTGTACATCAAACTGCACACCGGATCATTTCATAGCCTCAGAAATGACTAATGACCGTCTGCTTTCACCTCTTGATCAATGAACCAATATGTTGTGTAAAACCAATATCCTCCCTCATTCCACTAACACCACGACACAGATGATCCTTCAGCAGCTCCTAACGTACTCAAACTAACTTTCTCACGAGGTCAGACAATCTCGACGGCTTTAAGTTGAATTGTGGATTTCTTTTTTTACTGTGTTTACTCTGTAAAGGACCGATGATAAGAGAGTGCGTACTGAAAGGAAACGACTACTAAATACTTGGATCAGCTGTAAAGACTTTGCTAAATTTCACATCTAGCGTTATGATAATAAACCGTCATCACTCATCATGGAGCACGACGTGGTCTTAAAGCCTTAACCTGTGAACCCGTGGAGACAGTATTTTTATGTTTCAGCACAGAAATACTTTTTATTTCATCCACAAGCCATAAACATAATGAACCATAGTCATTATTGCATTAAATTAACAAGTCAGGTATCTACCGTTCATTATTCAGTCTGTTTATGTTTTGATCCTCTTGTATTTAGTAATATATATACGTGTGTGTGTGTGTGTGTGTGTGTGTGAGCCGTACATTGAATGCAATGTTTTATATGCAATGAGTGAAAACTCGGAGTGAGGTGTACGTATGATACGGATATTTCATATCTGACTGAAGTCTCACGTCTTGTCTTGACTGATGTACACGACGCTCCTCCCTCTTTGCCTGAGATGCTACTGTGTTGAATACTGAGACCGAATCAGTTCGTTTCTCTTTTTGTCTTAAACTGACAGTTTTTGTTTAATATGTTCAGAGTTCAGACTTACTGTTTATATAAATTGCTTTGGCTTTGTATTGCATATTGAATGGGACGTGTGAATTGGATAATAAAGGTGGTACATTTCTTATACAGACGGATGTTTCCTTTGGCTTTTTGTACGTTTGTACGAGCTTGAAATCAAATAACAACGTCATAAACACCTGAGCTCAGAGTTTACTTATTCTAAAAATTAACGGGACCCTCTTAAGTTTTATATACGTGTAAATACATGTGCAGTTTACTTATACTTTTATACTTTTATACCAGTTTACTTATATTTATTGCAAGGTACTCACTTTTGATACATAAGTACACTTAATATCAGATACTTTTAAGACTTTTACTCTTCATATGAGTTACTTTAGCTTTTACCAAAGTAGTATTTTAACACAGGAATGATTATTCAGTGCTTTTTCCAGCATCTTTTTTTATAACCATTTGTTGCTTTTCTTGGCGTGTTTCTGTCTGTGTGGGGACAAACAAAACATCCACAGAGTCGTTTTAAACAAGTCACGTCTGTGAAAGATTATTAAAAACAAGGATATAATTGAACAGAAATGATAAAATATCCAAAATTCATAATGAAATAATGTCTACTTTAAAAAAAAAAAGTGTGATTTTCTCTGGAGGTCGAAGCTCTCTGATTGAGACCTTTAGTCATTTCTGCAGGACTTTTCACATAATGTCAAAAGCATCATATGTAAGTTCTGGGCCTTGACTCTTGTCCTGGATCTGTGGTTCTGACGTCGTCCTGATGTGGACAATGTTCTTCACTCCACGTCTCACCTGTGTGACGAGAACACAGTCCAGGGCTGAACTTCAAACAGTGGCGTACCTGTGAGTGATGGAAATAATCAGCAGGTTTTTCACTCACAACTGCTGCCAGGTGCTAGCAGAGATCTTCACAACAGATCGGACCGCTTTTGGCCTAGAATCAAAACTAAAAGTTCCTCATAGTCCACCGAGTGACATCACACGAGGAAATGCTTCAGATTACATGCAGCTTCTTCTGGAGCCACAAAAGGCTTTATACAACTTTTTTCCACATATGCAGTCGTTCTCAACAAGATTTGAAGGAGAAATATAGGATCTAAATAACTTGGATGATCTAAATAATAGAGTTCCTGTTCATTAGATGCTTTCAGAAGTTTTCAGAGTAAATCATTTCACTTGTAACAAAAGATAAAACATCTCTAACAAGGTCACAAACGGCACAAAGAGCACGACTTTCTTGCAGAATCAGTCATTTTAAACTGATGATTTGTCCTGAATACACGTCTTGCTGTGTGGTTTCATCATGTTCAGCTCAGAGGAGCTGGGAGTTAACTGGGATTACTTACTGGGAGCGCTCCGGTG
>OMLP01044580.1:2782-13990 GCA_900302685.1 Spondyliosoma cantharus
GGCAACCTGTCGAAATCCTACACCTACAAAAAAAAATAATAATAAGGGGCTGCATATCACCAGAGTAACCACTCACGGCTGCTAGCTAGTTAGCTCAACTGGCCATGCGACTAGCGATCCACTTTGTAATTTTAGGGAAGAAATTGTAATCAAAAGAGAAAGATCATCATTGACTGAATATTTTTAATGCCTAAATAAAAAGACTCTCTTCAGTTGCATGACTGAATAAACTTAATATACAAACTGACCTTAAAGGATGACACACATTCATATTGTAGTACTTTGATTATTGGGCAGACACTGCCACCTTTCTAGCTTCAAACATTGTTCTGGGACCTTATTTTCCTCTGAGAACGGCTCGTTCATCAGTCGTGGAAAAAATTACAATTCTGAGTTTGTATTATCACCTCATTGATACAGCAAATATTAAAATTCTGTGTTTGAATTTCTTCTCCTTAACTACATAGTGCCCCATTAACTAGTTTACATGGCCTACATTTGGGGGGTGAAATCATAAAGGATTAGTTCATAAAGAAAGAAAAGAGAAAAAAGGCAATTCAATCAACCCCATGCAAATGGGAAGTCCGGTTTTCAAGTTTTGTAGACTTGTTTAAAACTTGCATTACACCAGACAAGCTGTATGGAGTCATTGAATGTATTTTAAAACATTCTTCTGGTTTTCCATTTTACAACAAGTCTCCGTGGGGGCAGGTGCAGTTTTGTTACAAAAGGATGACTTCAGTGTTGATAAGCCAGTGAGCTTCTTTTCCCGAAAATTTAAAACACATCAACTGAATTATTCTACTATAGAAAAAGAAGCCCTTGCTTTGATCTGGGCTGTAAAACATTTTGATGGGTATGTGTGTACTGGTGTGGTGCCAATGGTGATTACTGTCATACTGGCTAGATATACGGTACATCAGAGGTTCTGATAATGTGGTTGCAGATGCATTGTCCAGAGTTCCTTATAGCCTTATGTTTGCATATGACCTGTTCGTCTTAATCATGATCTCTCTTTTCCTCTTAATTTGCTTCCCACTGGTACCAGGTTGCTGAGGAGTTGAGCTGAAGTTTGGTGGTGAGTTAAAGCAGTGATGGATGACAAGCAGCTGATCAGTCAGCCTTAAACGTCACGGGTGAAAAGCCATTCAGCCTTACTTTTTATAGATATGGATGATTTAAAAGAATAACTGTTATAATATGGTTAAATTGTTTTGGTTCCGGGGTTGGGACCCCAATTATATGGGGGAGGATGTTTGGCAGACTACAACACTTAACATGACTTTCTATCAGCAGGAGGGTGAGAAAATAATGACAAACAGAGGGCAGCAGTGATGACTTGATGACTTCGTATACATATTCGAAAAGGAGTGAGAAGGAGTATAAACTTCTTTAATCACACCACTTCTCCATGAGTCACTGAATGGAAATCTTTCTTAATGGTCTAAACCTTTACTCTAATTAATGTCACTAAACTTGTCTGGATATAATATTGATGACCTTATATCTTTGTCATACAAATTATAAATGATGATTTTTAAAACACATAGAATAGAATAAATATAAATGTGGGGCAAATATAAAGTAATATACAATGAGGAAAAGTCCTTAGTACTACCTGCATGCAGGCAGGCAGAAGTTTTCTGTATGCAAAAAAGGGGAGGAGGTGAACAGACGGGTGTTGTACTTAAGTGTAAATATAGCCGACTGTTTGAGATCAATATGGGCGGGGTGCTTTCACCCAGGCTTGTAATTATTAAATCGCATCAAACTATTTGACAACATGTAGGACACTGTATGTAGTGTCAGCAGTGATTAGACTAGTTGCATTAGCAAGTGAAACAATTTACCTGTTGACCCATTTAGAGTGAGAGAGTGAGGCCTGATGGGAGGGACAGGAGATTTGTAATTGGAGCAGGTATTCTCCAAACCTGCTATAACCTGTCGAACCGCCTCACAGATACCTGTGGGACAGGCAGACCTGGTGGACCTGTGTCCTGAGGGGGAGCTCAGACGTGGTTGAGGCACCTGTGTTATAGAGGGGCACCCATCCGTTGCTTATCCTCTATGAAGTAAGTCTGATATTCGTGCCAAGGCGAGAACACAGCCATCGGCTACGTTTCCTTCTGTGAAAACAGACGGATTCAGGATGATTTCAGCTCGGTCGTCACCTCTTAGCCAGAGACGGAGTGAGAAATATGAGCTTTAAAGTCCAGCTAGCTCGTTTCTCTGACAAGTCTTCCCGGTCGTCCTGAGCGGTAACGCGAAGCTAACTTCGCCGCTGTCAAGCGTCGTGATTCAGGAGCCCTTGTAGTCTTGGAGACGGGGGAGCCACGTCGCCGTCGCCTCACCTGTCCTGTTCAAAATCATCAAGAACACCGTCGAGGATGGTTTTTATTTGATTATTTAATTTGACGACGCCGGTGAGTAACGTTACCCCTCGCTTTGAGCTCTTTGTAGCCGCAGTTTTGTCCAGAATGAACGCTAACAGAAAGATGCGTTAGCTAGCTTGTTAACAGAGAGCACACGCAGGACAGGCGCGTCAGGGCTCGGCTCTCTGTGTGTTGACGTGTTTTATAATAGAGATGCTGTTAAAAAAAAAATGCACGGAGTCAGACGACCTCCTCTCAGCATCTTAAAAAGACGTAGGCAGACATATTGTCGTATGTCAGTATTTGTGGTAGACCGTGTTTGCCTGGTGTAATGAGCACGCAGGGTCGATATAAGGATACGAAGGCGTTTGCTTCTCTGAAGGAAATTCCTGGTCTAAAACAAGTTGATCTACATGGTTTGTTATCTTTTTGCAGGTGACAGGCTGCATGACTGGAAAAATGCATCATCATCTGGGCTGCACACCCGTGTCTTGGCCTAGCAGAAATATATCCTCTAAGAAACTGCAGTGATGTTGTAGTAACGGTGCATACATCACACAAGAAAACTACAAATCCCTGCAGGAGAGTTGATGTATATATGGGACATTAAAGATCCCATCAAGTTGATGTAATTCTTCACAGCAACACTAGTGGTCCATAAAAGTGTATTACAGTGATTTTCCATCTGGGTGATTGGTTTCCTGATGTGACTGGAAATATGGATCCCCTGGAATAAATCACCCCACGCCCTTAAGGTAAAGATAAGTGTGTAACTGCAGGATCATCAGTCACCATGCACAGCCCAGCTCCTGACATCGTAGCAGGGTACCCAAGCGGATGTGTTGCTGATAAAGATGCCAATCCGGAGACCACCTTAGGGAGTGCCTACTCTCCGGTGGACTACATGAGCATCACCAGCTTTCCCAGGCTGCCAGAGGATGACATGCTGTCTGGGGAAAACACCCTAAAATCAAGAAAAGATGATGACAATGTCCTGAGTGAGCAAGATACAGGTGTGTCGGACAGGTCAGATGCAAAAAAGAAACCACATGCTCTATTATTGAGTGTGTTAAGGTTTCCAGATGTGGATTCATGGAGCAGCAAGATTTGATTGTATTGCTCATTGTTGCATATCATTTCTAAATGTTGGATTGTAACTGGAGCTGCATCCTATTTTATTGTTTAATTGTTTAGTCTATGAAATGTAAAGCAATGGTGAAAAATGTCCTCTACAGTTTACCAGCGGCCAACATGATATGCTGAAAAGTCTATTTATTAGGGTTAGACCAATCATCAGCCCTGGCTGATTATCCCGACCGATATTCAGCTTTTTTCAATTATTTCTAACAGAGATTTTTCTGACAGATTTGCAATAAAATAATCCAATTTAAAAATGTGCTACTTTGGCTCTGGTGCAACATGCTCTCACACAATGTCCCGCCTCAACAAAATCTTATTGGGAACATTTAATAGCCTATAAATACTTATTAGTCTGAGTCTGCAAAGTAACTAGAAACTAATTTTTTCCAATAAATGTGGTGGAGAGGAAGAATAAAGTACCTAAAAATTCTATCTACGGTTACTGTCATATATGGCAGCAAGTCCTCAGATATGATCCTGGATCCTAAAATGTTTGCAATTCTTAGCATAGAAAAACATTTCTAAAGTGACTGACCGAATATCGCAGTTGCCGATTAATTTTCTGTCCATCAAAATGCAAGTGCAACTTTGTGGATTGCACACAGGCAGAATTCAGAAATAGGCATTTGTTCTCCATTGTATTGACACATTTTTGAATAGAGTTTGGCGTTAGAAAACAGTAGCAAAATCAGTGATTTCCTGCTCTTTCTGGTTCCATCTTAACCTTTTGATTTGTGCTGTTTGTGTCAGACCCAGATCTGTTTCTGAAGTCGGCTCGCCTCCAGCGTCTTCCCTCCTCAGCTTCTGACCTGGCTAGCCAGGATATCGCTTCCCTGCGGGAGACAAGCAGAGACCCCTTTACAGAAGAGTGTGCCTGCCAGCGAGATGGATTGACAGTCATCATCACAGCCTGTCTCACTTTCGCTACAGGAGTAACTGTAGCTCTCATCATGCAGATCTACTTCGGAGACCCACAGGTAGGCGTGTATGTTGTTCATTCGTAAACACATTTTAAAGGTGTTGCTCTTGTGAAATATTTGCAAGTGATTATCAGATTATGAGTAACTTTGCATGCTCCGCTCATGCCATCCCACACAAGCATTTCAACAGTCTCCTCCGTCCTGCTTTGTTCTTCCTCCTGTTTCTTGCAAGATCTTTAACCAAGGCGCAGTGGTGACAGATGTGGCCCAGTGTACATCTCTTGGCTTTGACATTCTGGGGAAACAGGGGTCCAGTGTTGATGCTGCCATCACTGCTGCCCTCTGTTTGGGAATTGTTCACCCTCACACTTCTGGTATTGGAGGGTATGTAAAAGAAACTCTTATAAATAGGACTAACAATGAGGTTCTTGAACAAAGCAAAACCTTGTGCTCTCATTGGATTTTCTTTCAGTGGTGGAGTTATGTTGGTGCACGACATCCGTAAAAATGAGACGAGGGTCATCGACTTCCGAGAGACGGCACCGTCTGCCATCAATGAGGAGATGATGCATATAAACCTTGATCAAAATGTAAGGGGTTTATTTTAGTGTTTCCTTGTTTGTAATACTGAGATGTTAAGGATGAGAACAGATGATATTGTTTTTGTTACTTTTTAATGCTGATGGTAATGTGTGCAACCTGTTCTTGCTGTTGCATTTCAGCCCGGCCTGCTGGTGGGAGTACCAGGCATGCTCAGTGGGATGTATCAGGCACACCAGCTCTATGGCAGGTATGATAACAATTATGTAATACTATTTATGGTTGTTTAGTCTCTTTCCGTGATGTGTCATGAATAGTTGTAGTCCTGGTTTCTGGAAATTATATTGAATTCCTTTTGTTAAACTTCTGTCTTTCAAATGTCCCTTACAAAGGAAGCAGAAGATATTGTATTAGTATTTTTAGATAAGCTTAGCAAAAGCTTACGTTTACAACAGCTCTGACAAAAGCTGTGCCTTGTCTCAGAGCTAAATGAGTACTATCTCAGTGAAAGCATCACCAGCTGTGTTTTAAAGAAAAGACATTGTGTATTAGGCTGCAATTATTCCGATGCTGTGTAATTATCATGATCCTGGTCCCTCAAGTGCTTGGAGGATGCTGTTACAGAATGAACTAACTTGCTTCAGCCATGCTTGGAGATTGTGGATATAATTTTGGAACCTCTCAAGGAGTTCAGAGTGTTTATCTAATGTTTTAAACAATTGTTAACTAAGCCAATTTTGAATGACCGTTGAATTCCCCAGAATGCCATGGAAGGATGTGGTTACTATGGCAGCAGATGTGGCCAGGAATGGATTTAATGTTACTCATGACCTAGGTAAGTAAAGTGTAATATATATTCACCAGTAACACAGCACCATCGTTATCTCCTGGCCTCAGTGTTTCCGAACAACACGAGGTGAAGACATATAGATGAGGTGTGGTCTCATTTGCCTTTCCTCTCTCTCCCTAGCTGAAGCTCTAGCAAAAGTTAAGGACCAAAACATGTCAGGTGCATTTCGGGACTTATTCCTCCCCAATGGGCAGGCTCCCCTCGCTGGACTACTCACCAGGCGTCTCGATATGGCAGCCATCTTGGATGCTGTCGCAGTTAATGGGATATCCGAGTTCTACAGCGGAAACCTGACGCAGGAAATGGCAGCAGCAGTAAGAAAGATTTTTTTTCTATCTCCAACTATGATTACATAAAAGCAGTCATGAATTTTGCATGGTCTCCACAGGGAGTTCCTGTTGCACTTTCACATGGCTTTTTACATTTCAGCCTGGGTGAGGTAATATGTCAGTGCTGTTGTGATAAAATAATTATGTTGGTTAATAATGACTCATGGTTTTCTCAGAAAAGGGAAAAGGGGTGATAAATTATTTCAGATGTTCAAAATCTAAACTACAAATTTGTTTATTCTTTATATTGTATAAAGTGAGCATATGTATCATAAATTTTAAAATCAGTGGCCACTTCACCTTGTAAGGCTAATGCAATCCAATAAAACTACTTTAATGCATATAGCATAAAAGTTAATAAAATCATATGTTTCAGCTTTAAGGCTAACTTCATAGTAAGTGGTGTTGCTGTACTGAACTGTGTTATATTGAGAGGTGTTAATAATATTCTGATCCCTCAAGTATGCAATTATGTAAATAGGAAAGGGATAAAGGTTAAATATAATCTAGTCCGGTACAGTACCACCTTTTAACTATAGCCTTAATAATACATATATAATAAGATGCCAGCAAAAACTGTTATTATATATGTATCATACATTTATAGATTATACATGCATACATTTCAATAGATTGTACACTTGTATGTTATGCAGTCGCCTCTGGGTGTGTGTTGTTGTGTCTCCTGTGAGAGAATGCATTTATTCTCTATGACACGACAACACGTATTTAATATTAACAATATAGTAATCAACTGTTAAAAGAGGAGGGAAATGCACACACGTTGCAGATCACCTTGTGACAACAACTCATTAAAGAAATTACTGAACGGTTTGATTAACTGACCTTTGACAAGGTATAGCTGTAATCTTATACTGAAGTCATATTGAAGTGTAAATATCAGCCGCTATCATTTAACTTAAGGGACCCTTTTATTTGAGTGGAGAGAACCTCAATCCTAAAGACACACACAGCTAAACAAGTATCAAACTACAAGCACCAGAGGTCAAACCAACTAAAGTTTTCACTTCAATTCACCGTGCATTATTTGACTGAAGTATCCACTGAGAGTCAACCATTTTTAAATTTCCCTGTTAGTGGCAACACTGCAGTAAGACAAACCAATTTAAAGTCATTTTCCATTTTTAATAGGTGCAAGCAAGGGGCGGAGTGCTCGCAGGGGATGACTTTGGGAACTACAGCACAGTCTTACAGCAACCAGCAGAGATCACCTATCAAGGTAAGTGTATCTGTTGTGTTTACGTCAGTGCTGCTAGAGGAAGAACACAAACAACAGCATAAGATTCACTAGAGTTCCCTCTCTCACACAATATTAATTATGTCCCTTTATCCCTTTCCTACCATTCTAAATCTTTATAATCCCACAGCTGCTCCACCGTGCAAAGTCAAGGCAGTAATTAAGTTTACAGTAGCTCCCAGATGTTCATTAAGCAATACTGTTGGTGTCAGCTTTTCAGTAGCCAGCCATCCCCCACAAGCTTCTCGGATAATTATGTTCTCTACTTTCTTCCACTGTTTCTGTAAATACAGTATGTCCCTTAAATATAAACTTAACAACCATAACAATTCCCGCAGCAACAAGGCGAAATATGTGAACGGTATAAACCTGCACATCTGAATACTCACAAAACATTGTTTTATTTATCTCATCTGCTGTATTTTACAAATATTGAAGTTGTTATTTTTTTTTCTTTTTCCTTCTTGCTATTTAGAATTTGATCATCTTCTGTACACATATGTGTGCAAATGTTTTATTTTTTACAGTTACTTTACATTATGTGCTCAACTATTGCAGTTTTTCTTTTGCATTGTATAGCATTATTTTTCCTCTGAAATGATTCCTTTTTCAAAGAGGTCATTAAAGTTTCAATCATGTGTTTTGTTGGTCTTTCTGAAGGACATCATGTGATGGCGGCCCCGGCCCCTCATGCAGGTGTTGCCTTGCTCACTGCGCTCAACATCTTGGAAGGCTACAACATTACCAGCCAGGTGCCGAGGAACAGCACCTACCACTGGATTGCAGAGGTAGTGTACAAACTGCTTCACCACTACACAGCATAAGCAGTGGTAAATGTGCAGTAACTGGTATGATTTTAACGCAAATCTTGATTTCGCATCACTGTCCACAGGCTGTGAAGATAGCTCTTGCCCTGGCTAGTTGGCTTGGAGACCCCATGTATGACACTTCTGTTGCAGAGACTGTTGCCAAGATGCTGAAGTAGAGATCCCTATGTTGTCCTTAAATATTCTGTTTATATCCATCCTATTTCAGGAAGGAATTTTCATTGAACCCTTGTTGTTTCCCTCTTAAAGTAAATCACAGGCTTCCGTGCTCCGTCAGATGATCAACGATTCTCAGGCCTTCCCTGTCAGCCATTACACTCCATCATTTACCCTGGAGAAGGGTTCAGCAGCTGCCCAAGTCATGGTCATGGGCCCAGATGACTATATTGTTTCAGTCATGAGGTACATCCTGCTTTAATTAAACTGCTGTTGCACATTGTTTAAACAGTTAAAGGCGGATTGGTATCCCTGGAAAACTAATATCACTTTTCTTTTTTTACACTGTTGTAGCTCTCTGAACAAACCGTTTGGCAGCGGGATTGTGACTCCTTCAGGAATCCTCTTGAATAGCCAGATCCTGGACTTCTCCTGGGCTAATAAAACTCAGAGCTCATCACCTAACCCAGTAATTTAGCATTTTGTCTTTGTTTAAGTGATTGTGGCATTGATTGATTTCTTATTGAAAAATGTGCTTGTAGCCACTCTTAGCCCTCATGGTTTGTGTTTGTTTTTGCTGTAGCATAACACCCTCCAGCCTGGGAAGAGGCCCATGTCCTTCCTGATGCCCACAGCAGTGAGACCTGCCATTGGGTTATGTGGCACATACGTAGCTGTTGGATCTTCCAATGGAGAGAAAGCTCTCAGCGGCATCACACAGGTTATTTATTTAGTGGAATGTTTACATAATTTTAGGATTGATTGTTACACTTTTATTTGGGTTTTTTTCTGTATTGCTTATGCAGAACTTACACAGATAGATAGAACTCTGCCTATGTTATTAACAACAATTCATGTGTGTGTTATTGTTCTATATGTCTTATAATGTTTTCTCATCCATCACAGGTGCTGATGAATGTTTTGTCATCGCGTAAAAATATGAGTGACAGCTTAGCATATGGAAGACTCCACCCACAGCTGCAGCCCGATCTCCTCCTGGTGGACTGTGAGTTTTTCTTACTGATCCATCAGCTGTGTGTTTTGGTCCAAATACAAAAGAGTCCCCTCAAAAACTATAACTGCAGGGCTCCCGACTAACCTTTTACATTGGTTGCACTGGTGTACGTAACTTTTTCATTCAGGCGCACCAGCATAGAGTTTAGGTGCACCCAATACATTTTAGTTGAATGTCTGATCACATTATGTAAATGCTTGTACACAGGAATGTAGGTCCAGATAAATACTTTTATTTTCACACATGGGCCACTGTGACAAGATGTTACCAGAGGAACACTGCGGATAAGGCTTCTTAGGAATGGGGGACAAGTAGAACAGTTTCCTCAGGTCAGGGCTCAGCCTTTCAGGCCGAGGGACAGGTGGACCAGGCATCGCAGCATTTTTTCATGACATAGAATATCATTTCAAATTGAAGAGAACTATGCTTTAAAGGTTATGATTTCTTACAATTTCTCTTGTTTACGTGCAAGAAATGTGGGCGCAGTTTCACACATGCACACACGCACACAGACATTCATGGCAACATGTGCAAGAGGCATATGCAAAATCATGCAATATGCTGACAAAGTAATTTTTTGTTCTTGATACGCTAATATTTGTTGAAAGGGAACTGTCTTCATACCCGTGTATATGTTTACTCATACTTATTATTTTTTTTTTTTATACTTACTAGTAGTAGTATGCTGATGGTAGTATGCTGATGGTAGTAGTATACTACTTAGTTTTTAACATAGTGAAGATGAGGTCATATAATTATATTGGAATATGAAAACAGGAGTTTAGTCACCTATTCACAAATACATTTACAATAGTTTCAGTTGTCAGACTACTCGTTAAGCAGGTTTGTTGGCTATTTAGCCCAATACTTTTTCTGTAATCTTGAATTGTATGTCATACACACCATATTGTATATGTTTACAATATCTTTTCATTGTTTTAAGGTAGGAGGCTCTTTAAGAAGCCAACATCTTGTTATGCCCTCTTTGCTTGCTACCATGAGCATTTTGAGTAAATATTTGTCTTTGATATCGAGTTCATTTGGTATGTTTCCTTGGTGGTGAAAAAGATAAGTGAACTACATATTGAATCCTAGTATGCTCTTACTAGTGGCTACAGCAGATTGGCTTTCTGACTTCATTTTTTCAAATTACAGTTTTAATTTCCTGCTATTAACATGCAGTATGTATCAGGATATGCCATCTAGATCAAGAAAACTCAAAGTTCCTTTGTACAAGTATTTACATTGTCCTCAGAACGAGTTCTTGTGTGCACTGTACAAGGTAGATAAAAAGCTGGGAAAATGCCAAGTGCCATGCATAAGGTTTACCATGACATAGCAAAAGGCTTTCCTGACTTCCTGTGTTGAGAAAAAAATCTACAACTTTTGTTGCAAAAATCATGATATGTAATTGCTGTGAACCAAATATTGCAGGAATGAGATTGAATTAATCAATTTCTGGTATATTACCATATTTTGATTTATTTGTTTATTTAGTTATACAGTTTGGAGTTACAGGGAAATTGCTCATTGATAATATTTCTGTAAATGTGCCAGTTTAGCCATCCTGTTGCAATAGACACATAAGATGCATTAAAACAGAACAGCAATATTGTAAAAAAGCACATAAAAAACACTTAAAAGTACGGACAGCAATATATAGAACATAACCCAAAGCACACTTCAGGATATTTGAATAATTAAATTCGGTATCATACGTGATGACTGAGAAACCTTCATAGACATAGAATCTGAACACACCATGAGAGCTGTGTGAACCCATGCAGAGTAACCACATATG
>OMLP01044580.1:14062-36087 GCA_900302685.1 Spondyliosoma cantharus
CCTGCCTGCCTTATATCGTCTCTTTTTCTTCCACAGCTGAGTTTCTAGATGAAGACGTGGAGCTGCTGCAGGCCAAAGGGCACAAGGTGGAGAGGATAGAGGTTCTCTCATTGGTGGAGGGCACCCGGAGAAGCAATGACCTCATCATCGGGGTGAAGGATCCCCGTAGCGCTGATGCCTCCGCCCTCACTATGTCCAACATGCCCTAGTGAACCCCTCCTCCCCTTGTACTCACACATTTTGAAGAAGGGGTAAGAGTAACACTGAGGTGACGGCTAGTACGGGAGTAAGGAGGCTTTTCATCAATTTAAACACTTGATATAAGTTAATATCAACGTGCGGTTGCTAAACAGAAGAAAACCCTGAACAAAAGACATGTGGCTAGTTTTTGGCGTGTGAGACCAAACAAAGCACTCTGAGCATAGGAACTGCAATTCTGATGGAAATGAATGAACAAAATGATTTGGTGCAAGAATGTACAGACAAAATATGATAATGCCACCATTAACTGCACATGCCTGGTCCTCAGTTCTTCCGCTTCATTTCACCATTTATTCAAATAACACATGGAATCACATGGAATGGTGAAGGTAAAAATATTTAAAGCTATTATTAAGCATCACATTTACACACCTGAATTAGTCTATTAACTGGACACAGAGGCTGAACCATTTACTCTGCTGCTCTTTATGTGGTGTTTAATTGCGATTAGATGTTGTTTGGTACAGTTGCTGGAGTTTTAACTGTTGTGAACAATCCATGGCTCCTTGGGACCATGTTAAGACTAACACATTAACACAAGGTACATCATAAAGAACATAAGTAAGAACTTCACATCTCAAATGACTTCCTTAAATGCGACGATTGCCTCAGATTCACAGGAGTTAAATATCACTAATGACAGAGTAAGTGGATTTAGATACTTAATTTAAGAAATTGTATTTGTTGCATGACTTATTTTATTTAAAGCTTGTAGCTGATTTTTATCTTATTTAACAGCAGGGATACTCGTTTTTGGATTGGGAATGATCTAATTCTTTAGCCATGGTTTAAATGGAATCTGTCTATTTTTATATGAACATTTGTTGGGCTGTATATATTATTGTTCAAACACAGGACATACAATCAGCACATTTTAGCAATGGCTGTTATTTTTTCTGTCTGTGTACTTGTGTAATGATGTTAGATTGTAAACAGTTCTGTACAGCACTGCATTTTAATCATTTATTTAATTTCAGAATGGCCAATGCTGACTGATCAAACGTGTCCTTAACCTTATTGTCTCCCGTTTTGGGCACTAGTGCAATATGACTGTTGATGCTTGTTTCTGTACTATAGAGTATCATGCCTTAAGGTACACATTTGCACAAAACCCGATGTTTGATTTCATGTGCATTTGTATCTGATTTGAATAAAAATCAGCACCGTCCAAACCCAAGAATTAAAGTGTTTGCACTCGTTTCTGGATAATGTTTGACCCTTTGTTCTTTCATACAGTGCATGTGCATTTGTTGCGTATGACCTACTTTAGAATAGGCTTTCTCTTTCCAGACACTGAGCTCAAGGTTTTTGGATGACTGAACTTTAAAACTCAGATGATGTGTTTTACAAATTCCACACAACATTTCTTAGCTGTTGTTTTTATTTATAAGCGGCAGTACCCAATGAATGTGCACACTGGTCAAGATTCTGCTGCATAAATGTATATAAAATAGAAATGTCAAGGGCAAAGGTTTGGGGCGACAGCCTACAGGACAAAAGCAAACCCCTCTTATATTGTTAAAATGAAAAATGGCACTGGGATGCCAAATTCGCCGAATTGAATGTTAACCTCAGATTGACCAGAGATTCTGAAAAATAATGAATAACTAGGACTCCTAATATTGTGCATTTCTTTTAACCATTTTTTAATCTTGCACAATATATATATAAAAAAAATGTAAAATACATTTTAAAACATTCTTCTGTAGTAACACCTGGTAGGCTCCTCTTTAGGATTTCCTGATATAGAGGCATTGCAAAAAATAAACAAAAGCGTGTTGTTTTGTTGGATCCTCGGCTCCAAGGACCATAGCAAAGTGACCAATTAACTTATTTCAGAAAACATAACATAAGTCTTCGTTGCCTCTTCTTCCTCTATTGGAGTTTTATTTTGCAAACGCACACCGGAAGTGTTTTTTGCCGTGCGAGCTTGCCGTCGTATTGCTTGCTTGTGATTCATGTTTTGTTAGCTAATCTGGCTAGTTGATGTCGACTGGTTGAACTTATTTTCTGATGAATATATGCGGTAAGGATTTTGTTTTTCTAATGCGTAAGTAGCTGCTGCTGACGTTTAGCAAGTTAAACTAAAGATCTGGGAAGCTAATACGTTGCGTTTCAATGCATTCATGTTGAATTAACTGCAGTGCTACACAGCTAACTTAGCTAACGTTTGCTAACTGGAGCTTTCGCAGAAGCCAGCAGGAACCGCCTTGATTTGAATTTAATACTCTCTCATAACGCGGTTTCCTCTGTAAACGTGTCAGTTTTAACTGTAGGTAATGCTCATATGTGCACGAAAACGCACAATAACAAGCGATACCTTTTATATTTGTGTTATTCTTGCCGACTTTGATCTCGCTGCGTTAGCTTACGTTTGCGCTAAGGCCTGTGCTACTGCGGAGCCGATCATGTAAACGAAGCTGGCCACCGGTTATGGAAGAGAATTTATACAATGTCACGCTATTTGACTTCAATGCAAATTACGCTAGAATAAAAGACAATTTCCACCACCCACAGCCCCTCTTTATAATCGTTGTACAGGCCTAATATTAAGCATAGCATCCCTGGTTAAAGGGATGTCACTAGCGTACAGGTGTGTTGTCAACGCTAGATTTAACTTTTCTGTGTTTACGTCAATTTGTTGCTTGATGTGGATTAACTAAAATGACATACTACTTTTCCTCGTTTGACCTTGTCTCACCTGGAGCTTGCAGCGTCCAACAATTAACTCTTTGTATCCACCATCTAATGATCTATTTACATCCGTTTTCACTACTACAGTGATCTTCTAATCATCTTTGTAGCTTCTTAACTGTGATATTAAAGGGGCACTATGTAGTTTTGTTGAAGAAATGCAAACTCTGAATTTTAATATTTACAATATTACTGAGGTAATAATGCAAACTCAGAAATATTTATTTTATCCTTAAATGAATAAGCAAGCTGCCATCAGAGCTAAATAAGGTACCCAGAACACTGTCTGAAGACAGAAAATTGGCAGGGTCTGCCACATATAGACAAAGTAAAACAGTATGAAATTGTGTTTAAGGCAAGCTTGTATATTTAATGTATGTAGTTATGAAAAAGAAAGAGTTTGTTTATTTAGCTTGTTTAAGCATAAAAGTTAGTTCTGGAAAATCTTTCTCTTCTGATTGAGATGTATTCCCCAAAGCTTCACAGTGCAACTTTAATGGCTTTTAGGATGGTCTGGTGATCTGTCTCATGTGCTCTTTCAGTATAATACGGTTCTAACGCCACTCCTAGTTAGAGGGGAGGATGGCACATCGACGTACCCCACCTCAGTTGTCCCAGAGGACAGAGCACCTGGAACCTGATAATGACTCCGACAGGGACTCTGGTGTTGGTGAGGATGCAGGGGAGGATGCTGATGATTGCCATGGAAGCACACTAACAGAAGAAGAGAACGTCAACAAGCAAGATGGCACAGAAGAAAACAGCGGGGATGGAGAAGATTTTACAGTTTTTGTTGCATTTCAAGGGAATATGGAGGATGAGGATTTCACACAAAAACTTAACACTGTCCTCAGCGGGATACCAGACATGCTTGATATGGGTTAGTTTAATTTTGCTCGACTACACTCACTATACTGACAAAATAATTGGTGCTGAACAGTACAGTTGTCCATTGATTGACATTGTACAGCTCCTGTTTTTTTATCTGTGAATTTGATTAAAGTAAAGTTCACCCAATAATTAATATATATAGTCATTGGGTACACAGCCTCATGCCGATGGAAAGTTGGGTTATGTTTTGTTGTCCACATAACATTTCTGGAGCTTAAAAGCACAACAATTTTTATAGCATTCTCCTATACAACTGAAATGGATTAGGATTTGTTTTACAACATTAAAGGGACATCTGGGAGAAGAAAAAAACAATGTGTCTCCATACAGCTTCTCCACTATAATCCAAGTCTCTGGAAGCTCCTAGATCCCAAAGTGATTTGAAAAGATGTTGTTTACACCTTCAACACATAGCCGAGCTTGTGCACACACTTAAAAAGGATGTAAATAACATCTTTTTAATCCAATTTGGGATCTCGGGGCTTCTGCACACCTGGATTACCACAGACAAGAATCAGAATCAGAATACTTTATTGATCCCTGGGGGAAATTGTTTTTGCTACAGATAGAAATACAGTGTGAATGGAAACGAGATAAAGATATAAATAAAATATTAAAGTAGACAATAAGCTGTATGAAGCCATTTATTCCTGTGGGTTTTTTTACGTCTAAAAACAAGTCCCCAGCTATTTCCATTGTTTAGGAGAATGCTGCAACGCTCTTTAACCCCAAAGCTCCAGAAAGGTTTTGTGGACTACAAAACTTGACCCGACTTTTCAGCAGCCGGGGGGTGGGTAGATAATGACAACAAATTACACTTCAGTATCAGAGTAGGTGATACTTTCATTTCTTATTTTGTGTTCCATATTTGTGCCCAGTTAAGAAAAAAAATGGATATTTGTCTTCACTTTCACATTGAAAAAGCTCTTGATCTGTTAAAATATCTGAGGCGCATCCACTGTGTTTTCTTGGTTGCAAAACACATCTAATATGACTGCATTTATTTTACAAGCACTGAAAATACATTTGAAACTAGCCCTTTCTTTTCCTAGTCTTTCTCTAACCAATAGTCTCTTGATTTGTTTCAGTCTGGCATAAACTGATTTCAATTGTCCCTTCCTTCTTTCAGGCTCTGAGACGCTACAGCCAAAGCATGTGGAGCCCTGGAACAGTGTGCGGGTTACCTTCAATATTCCCCGGGATGCTGCTGAGCGACTTAGACTGTTGGCCCAGAACAACCAGCAGCAGCTCAGAGACCTGGGGATTCTCTCTGTTCAGATAGAAGGTAACAGCACTGCCTTCAAACTCCTTGTCACTTTAAAACAGGATGCAAGAGACACATCCTTTTTTCTTAATCTTTATGACTTCAAAATAAAGGATGCAAACTAGCTTGTAGTAAATGTTAGTAATAGATGTTCCTCCTTTGAATGTCCAGGGGAAGGGGCCATCAATGTGGCAGTGGGACCAAATAGAGGACAAGAAGTCAGAGTGAATGGACCAATTGGAGCACCTGGCCAGATGAGAATGGATGTTGGCTTTGCAGGTCAGCCTGGTCCAGGTATTATTATACTGAATTGTATTCCTAATACTCATGCATCCATAAATACATGAATTTTATTAGTTGTGTCATAGCATTTCATTATTTAGCAATTTCTAATGTTATTTTCTTATTTAGTGTTTAGTCACTTGATAAATATTAGTGAATTCCCTGTTTATACAAGGCGGAGTAAGGATGGCTAATCCATCAATGGTACCCCCTGGACCTGGCATGGCAGGCCAGGCTATGGTACCAGGCAGCAGTGGACAGATGCATCCTCGTCTTCCAAGACCATCTTCACAGACAGGTTCAGGTCTCTTTTTCTTGTATGTCAAATGATACATGTCATAAATGTGAATATGGCGCTGCTTGAAAGGTGCAATAATGAATTAAACGCTTTTTTTCCTCACAGATGTGATGGATCCAATGATGCAAGGAATGTCAGTTCAGCAGCAACAACAACTTCAGCACCAACAGGCTGGTCCCCATGGCTCAGGCCCGATGCCTCCTCAGGCTGCTCATCATATGCAGGCCTTGCAGACAGGGAGACCACTCAACCCTGCTGCACTGCAGCAGCTACAACAACAGCATCACCAACAGCAACAGGCCCAGCAGCAAGTACAGCTCGCCCAGCTCGGACCTAGACCTCCATTCAACCCATCAGGCCAGATGGCTCTGCCTCCTGGCTGGAACCAGCATCCCCCTGGGGTGCTCCAGCCACCAGCTGCCCAAGGAGGCCCTACCTGGAGAAAGCCCCCACCTCAAGCCCAAATGATTCAGCGCCCACCTTCCCTCGCTACAGTTCAGACTCCCAGCCACCCTCCACCCCCTTACCCATTTGGCAGCCAGCAGGCTGGGCAGGTATTCAATGCCATGGGACAGGGACAATTACAGCAACAACAGCCAGGAGTGGGTCAGTTTGCAGCCCCCCAGCCTAAAGGCCCGCAAGGTGGCCCAGGTGGTATTGCAGGCCAACCAAGACCCCCTCCACCAATTCCACCAACATCTGGACCGCAGGGCAACCTCACTGCCAAGTCCCCTGGATCGTCCTCATCTCCTTTTCAACAGGGTTCACCAGGGACTCCTCCCATGATGGCTCAGAGACCTACGACTCCACAGGGTTTTCCCCAGGGCGTTGGATCACCAGGAAGAGCAGCCTTGGGCCAACAGGGTAACATGCAACAAGGATTCATGGGAATGCCCCAGCATGGACAGCCTGGGAGCCAAGTTCATCCAGGTGGGTTACTGTTTGTAACCGTTTATGAAATGCACATCCAAAAGTTTTTTGGTTGCCATAAGAGATTATATCAAAGTAATTAAAATTCTGCACTCAGATATGCAATTAACTAAATCAATGAATACTGATTACAGGCATGCAAAAGCGTCCCATGGGTTTTCCAACCCAAAACTTTGTCCAAGGTCAGGTGAGTGCCAGCACTCCAGGAACCTCTGGTGGAGGACCCAATCAGCAGCTACAGAGCAGTCAAGTGATGTCTCACACAGGTAAAATGTCTACAACACTGCAATCATGTAGGGGTGTGTCTTTTAAAACATTTAGGAAGATTTGCTCTCTATGCAATCACAAACATTTTCGGCAACAATTCATTTTGTTATCGCATAGTTGTGACAATCACATGTACTGAGGCAAGTTAATTTACATTTGAAAAATTACCTTCTTTTGTCATAGCACATATAGCAAGCACATATCCTACAAAACTGCAATTAAAGATCCATGTTTAGAGTTGTTATGATATCATTAGGGCAAAATCAAGTGCCACATGCCTGAAGTTTGAGCACAGGAAATAAAAGTAGCTGTCAACAGAAAAATAATTGACACTGCAGGTCATGAACTAAAATCGTAGGGCTAATAAAAACAGTTAACTGCAATCGGTTCTCTGTTTACTAGCCATATAAGAAACATACATCATTAACCTTTATCTCACGTTAGGTCTGGTCTGCACTGCAAAGGTGTCTCCAGCCTGATGAGTGTTTGAGCACCATTTCAGAAATAATCTCTATCTCCTGATTAATGCTAATTTTATCTAGACATCGTCAGCAGCTGTTTTAGTCTTTGTTTTCCGTCGTTCTATTGTCAGTACCCATTTGTATCTTTCTAAATATAGACATTATAAAATCTATTCCATCAATGAAGAAACTGAAATACTCCACAATATCATACTCTGTAAGTTCACATTTGTTATGTTATGTTTCATACACTGGTAAGGCCCTGTCAGAAGTGACTGCATCATCCTTTCCAAAAATGTGTGAGACATAGATACTGAAAACTGAGTTTCAATGTAGTGAGTTTTCTGAAAGGTCTGAAATGAATGTGTGTCTGAAAGGCCAACACACATTGAAAAGAAAGAAATATGAAATACCTGTGTATGTATGTGGACAGAGCCTGTATTTAGCATTTTTTTTTAGATAAGAACTGCTTGCACTTTACCACAGACTTGTTGAGATTTAGTACCTCAAGAAAAATAATTGTCATTTAGATTCGATAAACTGCTTTCATGTGATGACAGCCTAATTTGACACACTGGCTAATCATGCAGTTAGCAGAAGACATAACAGCCTTTGTGCAGCCCATTTCAGTAATTTTCTTGTTCTCTCTATTTTACATCAGGTGCTCAGGCATCAGCCTCTACGCCAAACTCAATGCAGGGTCCACCCCATGTCCAACCCAACATTATGGGTGTACAAAGTAACATGACAGGTGTGCCCCCCGGTACAACTGCTGGGCCTAGTATGGGGCAGCAACAGCCTGGCCTCCAGACCCAGATGATGGGCCTCCAGCATCAGGCCCAGCCCGTGTCTTCCTCCCCCAGCCAGAAGGTTCAAGGCCAGGGTGGAGGTCAAACTGTCCTCTCAAGGCCCCTCAGTCAAGGGCAGAGGGGAGGAATGACCCCACCCAAGCAGATGATGCCTCAGCAAGGCCAGGGGGTGATGCATGGGCAGGGTCAGATGGTTGGAGGCCAAGGGCACCAGGCCATGCTTCTGCAACAGCAGCAACAACAACAACAACAACAACAACAAAACTCCATGATGGAGCAAATGGTTGCCAACCAGATGCAAGGCAACAAGCAAGCTTTTGCGGGTAAAATTCCAGCTGGGGTTATGCCAGGCCAGATGATGCGTGGCCCTTCTCCAAACGTTCCTGGTAACATGGCTCAGTTCCAGGGCCAGGTTGGCCCACAGCAGATGACTCCACAACAGCAGCAGCAAATGGCTCAACTACAGCAACAGCAGTTGCAACAGCAGCAGCAACACCAATTGCAACAGCTGCAGCAGCAGCAGCAACAGCAGCACCAGCAAATGAACCAGCAACAGCCCCAGCAGGTTCCTATTGCTGGCAATCCTAATCAAGTTATGGGCATGCATGGGCAACAGATGAGGCTCCCTGCTGGTCATCCTCTTATCCAACAACAGTTGCAACAGCAGCAACAGTTACAACAGCAGAAACAACAACAACAACAACAGCAGCAGCAGGCCATGTTACAACAACAACAACAACAACAACAACAGCAGCAGCAGCAACAGCAGCAGCAGCAACAACAACAACAACAACAACAACAGGCAGCTCAACAACATCCACATCCTTTGGGAGATCCCAACAGTGGGACAGGTGACTTAGGCGTTCAACAGATGGTCCCTGATATGCAGGCACAGCAGCAGCAAGGAATGATGGGGGGCCCTCAGCATATGCAGATGGGAAATGGCCACTTTGCAGGTCATGGCATGAACTTTAACACACAGTTCCCTGGTCAGATGCCAATGGGGGGAGCCTGTGGACAGCCTGGAGGCTTTCCTGTCAGCAAGGATGTAACATTGACTAGCCCACTGCTAGTCAACCTGCTGCAGAGTGATATCTCAGCCAGCCAGTTTGGGCCAGGAGGAAAACAAGGAGCAGGTGGGGGGAATCAGGCCAAACCCAAAAAGAAGAAACCCCCTCGAAAGAAGAAGCCCAAAGAGGGAGAGGGACAACAACAAGTCGAGGGACTTGGGTAATAATTTGTATATGTCACAGTTTTGGTTTTGCCCTTTTATAGTTGGAAGTTAATTTTATCACTGTAAATTGTATCGCCTAATCTATTTTTCTTTTTAGTGGTCTTGATGCGGCTGGTGGCATGGAGGATTCTGAACTGCCGAATCTGGGTGAACAAAGTTTGGGCTTAGACAACGCTGGTCCCAAACTCCCTGATTTTGCCAACAGGCCTTCAGGTAAATTACACAGAATTCATCAATTTGGTAATCGCTTTGTATCTGCATTTACTTCATTCATTCATTAGTTATGAAAACAATGTTACAGGATACTTTCATTTTCAACATTTTTACACTTATCTGTTCTTTTTATGTGTGCTTCTCTACACTAACCCTAGGCTTCCCTGGCCAACCTGGAGACCAGAGAGTATTGCAGCAGGTACCCATGCAGTTCATGCAGCAACAGCAACAGCAACAGCAGCAGCAGCAACAACAACAACAAATGCAGCATATGCAACAACAGCAGATACAGCAACAACAAATACAACAGCAGCAACAAATGCAACAACAAATGCAGCAGCAGCAATTACAACAGCAGCAGCAGCAGCAATTACAACAACAGCAGTTGCAGCAACAGCAGCAGATGCAACAGCAACAGATTCAACAGATGCAGATGCAGGGTCTCCAGAATGCTCAAGGGCAGCAGGGAATGAGTGGGCCGCAGACATCTGGTCAAGGCCAGCCCCAAATGCACCCTCATCAGCTGCAGCAGCAGCAGCAACAGCAACAGCAGCAGCAGCAGCAACAGCAACAGCAGCAGCAAGTCCAACAGCCACATCTGCAACAGCAGGTATCACAATTATCACCTACTACATGGTTTGGTATCAACACATTGGTTTACCAATTCAGTTTACCAATTCATACTTAATGTTGTACCATATTTTGCGTTTTAGCAACAACAGCAAATGATGATGATGCTAAAGATGCAGCAGGAGCAGGCAAAGAATCGCATGTCCATCCCTCCAGGGGGACAGCTCCCTCCTCGAGGCATGGGCAATCCACCCGAAGTGCAGAGGCTTCCTGTTTCACAGCAAGGCAACATGCCTGTAATGATCAGCCTTCAAGGACATGTACCACCGTCACCTGACAAAGCCAGAGGGATGCCACTTATGGTAAACCCGCAGGTGAGGGCCAAGTGCTGCAGCATATGTACATATATGACATCTCGCAGTTTAAATTTTACTGATGAGTACACTGTGATCTATTTCAATGACAGTAAACTGACACGGTATTTGTCTTTATTTATCTTCTTTCTAGCTTGCAGGCGCTGCACGAAGAATGTCCCATCCTGATGTAGGGCAGGGTCCCCAAGGCACTGGATCAGAAGAGTCCTCTGCAGGGCCCCACCTGAAGCAGGAGAGGCCTGGTGGCCCAGAAATTGGGGTACAGCCTGGAAATGGGACTCAACAGATGATGGCCAATCAGGGCTCTAACACTCATATGTTGAAGCAGGGCCCAGGTCCATCACCAATGCCCCAGCACACTGGAGCCAGTCCTCAGCCACAGTTACCCACTCAGCCTCAACAAGGAGGCCCCATACCTGGCCTTCATTTCCCCAATGTCCCCACAACCTCACAGAGCTCCAGGCCCAAAACCCCGAACAGAGCCAGCCCTAGGCCGTACCACCACCCCCTTACCCCAACTAATCGTCCACCCAGTACTGAACCCTCAGAAATCAACCTTTCACCGGAGAGGCTAAATGCCTCTATTGCAGGGCTGTTTCCTCCCAAAATCAACATTCCTCTGCCTCCCAGGCAGCCTAATCTAAACAGGGGATTTGACCAACAAGGTCTAAACCCCACAACACTGAAAGCCATTGGGCAGGCCCCTCCTAGCCTAACTCTACCAGGCAACAACAATGGCAGTGCAGGTGGAAATAACACTAACAACAATCAACAGCCGTTCTCTACAGGCACTGGAACAGGAGGTCCAGGGGCTAAACAGGACAAGCAGTCTGGAGGGCAGGGAAAGAGGGCAAGTCCTAGCAATAGTCGGAGGTCAAGTCCAGCTTCTAGCCGCAAGTCAACTACTCCAAGTCCAGGGAGACAAAAAGGGACAAAGATGGCCATCAACTGCCCTCCCCCTCAGCAGCCGTTGGTCAACCCTCAGGGGCAAACCATGATGCTGAGCCCTACCTCAGTACCCCCAAGTCCAGTATCTATGCCATCACAGATGAGTGGGGGCATGGAGGCACAACTGACCCAGAACCCCTTCCACGGGGTACAGAGTAACCCTGTCGAGGGAGTCAGGGAAAGTCAGGGAATGATGACAGCAGAACAGAGACAGATGTCTCAGTCTCAACCCCCACCACAGCCTTTGAGGGAGTTATCTGCTCCCAGAATGGCAAGTCCTCGTTTCCCCATGCCTCAGCAGCCTAAACCTGACATGGAACTGCAGGCTGGCACAGTTGATAGACAGCCAGTCCACACAGCTCCTATGCAGGACTCTGAGGTCTCTCCTACACTCAGGACAGCTCCAACCTCCCTCAATCAGTTACTGGATAATACGGGTATGCCAGCCATGCCTCATCGGCCTGTACAGAGTAATACTGTTAGGGATGTTATGGGAAAGGACAGCCCCAAGTCTGCTTTGGAAGCAGAGAGACCACTCCACAGTAATTCCCAGAGTACAGATGTGTCTGCTTCTGCCAGTACTACTGTCACTATAAATAAATCAGAAGCTAAACAAAAACCTGCTGTCCAAACCCTCATCAGTAGTCCTAATTTACAGCATGCTTCAGTTCCCAGCTCACACCCTAGCACTAAGGTGAACACCAATACTACCCCAAGCCTTAACCAAAACCCTATTTCCAGTGTTGGTGTCAGTCCCAGTCCGAATGTAAACCCAACACCTACCCTCTCCGCCACCCTCAGTACCAACACTAATGCCACCACTAGTGTAAGCCCCATCCCAGTCACTTCAGTTCAGAGCAGTCCTGCATCGACTGTTGGTACCAGTTCCAACCCCAGCACAGCTCTAAATCAAGCCAGTTCAGGTCACAAACCAAGCGCCAGTCCTAAACCTGTGACCAGTGTTCATTCAGTCATACAGATCCCTGCCTCTTCTAGCACCATTTCCCCCAACCAGATTACTGTATTTGTCACCTCTAACCCCATCACCTCTGCCCCCACTCCCCAGGCACCCACATCTATGGTCTCCACCATGGTAGCTGTCCCTAACAAGAACATTAGACCTCAGGACATCCGACAGCAGGCCCCTGTCCCTCGACCTCCTCAGTTTATCACCACCACTCCTGTATTTATCAACCCAATTTTCCAGGTCCCAGGTGCATCTGTGACTCCCAATACTTCTGTGGTATCACAGTCAGTCACCATGATGGGGCCTATCCAAGTATCCACTACAAACATCCAACTTTCTCCTGCCCCAAGCTCCACCCAGTCCTCAGGAGCAATCATGGCTAGCACTCAGGCTGGCAGAAATGCTGTTGGACAGGTCCAACTAGCCACTACAATGTCCTCAATAGCACCCCTCGGTCCCCTCCCAGCCTCTCAGCAAATTAACCCAGGGGGTCTCAAAACAGAAAATATAGGTGAGGCAGGTTCTGCCCAGAAAGCTAGTCCCCCAGGCCAGCAGCCATCTCCCCATCCAAGCCCCTCTGCATCGTCTCCTTTTCAGCCACCTCTGTCATCTCCTCCTACCAGCTCAAGTCCTGGGGCTGTAAACACCATCCGGAAGAGCCCAATGTCTCCACCTCCCTCTGCCCAGGTGAAAGGTAAACCTGCACAGTCTGCTGCAGCTGTAGATGGAACAGCTGACTCTCAGCAGAGTCCTGCAGAAAGGCCTGTACAGGGGCCCACTGGAGCTGTGCCAACACAGATTTTTCATCCACCTGCTAGTCCTGCCATTCAGATGGAAGCAGTTGCTTCCCTCACTACTGCTGCAGCTGCTTCAAACAACATTACTCCACCTGCAGTCTCTTCTCCAATCTCAGTGCCTGGCCAAGTTGCTGTTCCTACGCAGATAGTTACCCAGGCTCCAGTGCCTGCACCAGCTTCAGTCTCAAGCCCAGCCCAGGTTGTAACTACTCAGGCTCCTATTGTCACTGTTGCTGGTACTCCCACAGGTGTCTCTTCTGCTAGCTTGCTTTCTACGGTCACTCCTGTACAAAGTCCTGTACCGTCCATTGTTCCAATTGTTGCTGGGCCTGCATCTGTTCAGGAGGTTCCTCCCACGACATCCTCTCCAGTTGCGAACGCCAGTGGAGTTCCCCCAGCTCAGTCTGACCCCCCACCTATGGAGCCCCCCTTGCCGCTAGCTGCAGCACCCGCTGAAACCACTCTGCCCACCCCAGGTAAACGCAACTGTGAGCAAAAAAAAATCATTGGTTCTATACATACGTTTGAATTAAATGGGATAATGACCATATTCTGGCCATGAGCCTTGGCCAGGTCAAGCTGATGATTATTTGTACATGTATATAGATAAATATACTGATCCAGTTATATATACAGATGTCGGTACTAAAGCTGATTGCCGGCACTTCTACATGAAATGTGTTACATATATACACTGTGTCTCTGCTGTGGTGAGGATAATTACATGCCTTATTAACATGTTTAATGCGGCCTCAGATGACGTGCAACCCAAAGTATTAATTAAGTACAAATTGTGGTGGTTGTAGAGGAAAGACCGTTTTGCAAGCGGTTGTGGTTAGTGGTTGGTTTTAGTTAAGCAGTGAGTGGCATATATTCCTGACTTATATTTTTTTTAAGTGTCAGTTGATGTATTTGATCATTTTCCCCAGCACCTACTCGGCAAGAAGCCCCAGCGTCACAGGAATCTGTTGCCAGTGAGAAGACAGGTATGTGTGTTCATCTTTACTTTTAAGAAAAAAACTCTTGTAAAATCAGTTTCACATAAGTCACTTCAAGCTCATGGCACAGAAATAACTTCTGTTTTGTTTTGTTTAGGTGAAGAGGTCGCAACAGGTTCTGAGCAGGGGTAAGATTCTTCATAACATTTGTGTTCTTTTAAGTTCTGTATTGTTGACTAGTTGTGTAATGTTTCGTGTGCTGGGGTCTTTTAAGCTGTCCCCTACTATTGATTTCTGAAAAGTTGGCCTAGTCTTGAGACCTGTGTTCTTGGAAGAGAAATGCTTAGACATTTCTAACTCTACTGAAACTCAGGGAGTTCATTTGGTTGACCAAGGGGGGTACATGGTGAAAACAATGAGCCACGTGGCCTCAGCACTTGGTATGTATGATTAGCATGCAACAACATGAATATATTAATGCATGTCAGAATTTTATACCAAGAACAGCCTATCACAACAAAATGTGTACCACTCCACTGACCCTTATGGCCATATCTCTTTTCCTGGGGATTGTCATAATATGGTGGGGAAGTGAAGCCATGTTTGTTCAGCACAGTTTATAGTTTACCGCTGTTTTTCCACTTCTATCACAGATGGGCAAAGAAAAGAAAGACGCCCATCAACTTAGTCCCAAGGTATGTATTTTAACATGTTTGCGCTGCAAAGACACGAGCAGTGATCATGTCGACGTAGTGGATGCTGTCGGGATGAAGATGGACAGTATCTGTGGTAGACGAGGAAAAACAGCAGAGTCCTGAGTGGTATTCTATCTTTCTCTGAGTAGAGCAGAGTTAACTCACACCCCTGCATCTTTAGTAACGCATACTTGTGTTGTCCCTCCTTCCTTGTCGTTTGTTGTTTTTCTATCTGGTCCTCCCAGAGCTGCTGTTGAGAAGCCTAAGGGACCGAGCAGGCGCAGCTCCCGGGCAGAGAAGGAGGTGGAGGAGGAGCCGGTAGCAGACAGTGGCATTAGGAAGAGACCAGCCAGGCCTGGAACCAGTGCTGCTGTAAAAGGTAACAAAAAAACAGAATACCTTTCTCTACATTACACACATGCCATTGCTACCTGTTTCCTAATAGTCTGTTTTCTTTCACAGAAACTGGTGCGAGCCCCACCCAGGCCAAACGAAGGAAGTCTAAATAGCCTGTGAACTGTACTGTAAATGTTTTTGTTTCCCCGCTGTGAATCGGTTGATAATATCGGATTCACTGTCCCGGATCATGAATTTTCACTGGAGGAAGGAACCATGTACAGATTGTTTTAAAAATAATTATGCTATTGTTTATGTCCATGCTATCATGTGAGATTGTAGTTAGAATGTGTGCATACAGTATGTATTTGTGTGAATGTGCTTTTTATATTAAATGCTGGATTAATAATGTGAAGACTGATAATGGAGCTTGTCATGATTGTACAATTATGTTGTAAAACTGAATTAAATTTTCTACTGCTTTTGTCCTGTGGAACTTTGTAAAATGATTCATATATAAAGATTATTGATCATTTTAATTTCAGCTTGCTAATTCTTACCAGTGCTGCATAATGTCCTCTATTATTGATAAGCCCAAGTGGGAGTGTGGTATTAAAAGTCAGGAGTCCATTCAGGTGAAGAGAGATTATGGTGCTGCAAGCACACATGATGCTTCAGTAGATGAATATACTAGTATTGGAAAAGATAAGCTTTCCATTCTGCCATAACTGGTTTGACATTTTGATACTGGTATAGGTAGTCCTGTCGGTTTTGTGAGGTTGTTGTGAGCATGCGCAGTCAGTAAACGCTGGGACTCCATTCCAGAGTGTCAGTGAGGGTTCCCTGAGCCTCGCATCCTGAACAGCTGTCCACTGTCACAACTTCACCTGCTCTACAAACAAAAACAACTTTACCATGAGCGGAGACCATGGACATGGAGACTCTCAGGTACATTGTCGCTCAATATTTTCACGCCTTTGCTCAGTTTGTATCAATTCCTCGGTTGTAACTGACATAACTGGCGAGTATTAATGGTCATGATATGAAATAACGGTTACTACACGTTAGCTAACGTAATAAGTTGCGCCGCTGTGTTTGTTATTTCAGTGAAAACTTTGATGTAATTGTCGTATTTAATGTAATTTTGGCAAAATGCAACGGTGCATTTGTATGCCAATTGAAACTTGAATAACCGAGCTACCGGCATTTTCAAAATATTAATATTAAAAACATCTTTTTTATCTATTTGCAGGCCAATTCCGGATCTAAAGGAAGCGGTAGGTCCTCTCATGGGGATTTTTATTCATATTTCTTCTGATTTCCAGTCGAAATCCCGATCTGTCTACTGTTAGTTTTTTAAAGGACAGAAATGGCGTCCCAGAGACTAAGTCCCTTCTCCTCCACTCTCTTGCGGCTATTGTTCAAAAAGAGGGTCTGTAATGTACACTTGCGACCCTCGGTTTTTTAACCTGCGGGTCTCTTCCGACAGGGCACGGCATTGTGTTTATTTTGCATGCTCCAGTATGGTGATACGTATGTGCAATAACAACGAATTTTGGAGCCGAAAGTGGCAGAATTGGGGCTGAGGACTTAGTCTCTGCGCCATTTTCTTTTTCTGTACGTAGCAGCCAGAGCGCCGAGCGGAGAGCCAACTGTCTGCCGCGATATGGAGGCGATGGCTGGGAACTTATCGCCTCTCGCCGCCCGTATCTCCCCGCCGGCTGCCCTCTGCCTCCATCTCAGCGCTGGCTGATACATTTATCTGCACCGCCAACAGGGAACGCTCACACACGAGTTTTGGAACTTGAAGTGACAGAAAAAGAAAAGTTGCATTACATTAATTTAAAAAAGCCTTGAGAGGTCTTTTTTGTTGTTGTTACACAAATTACAGCCTCCACAGTGTTTCTTCACTCTTGTAAGTTTAGAGCACTTTTTTTTTTCTTTCTTCCATGCAGGCTTAATTTGCTGCATAATAAGATCGAAAGCAGAGCAGTGTGTGGGAATTGATTTGGTTTTATAAGTGGGATGTGTGTTGCTGTTTCATACAGATGATAATAATACCCGTTATTAAAGTGCCATGACAACAGGGCGCCACGAGGTGATGATCAAGCCAAGCCAAGATCTATCTCAGGAGGGAGTTCACCCAGCAGGAAACATTTTAATCTCGAAGACTGCTGTACAACCATTAGTGCAACTTAATCATTTCACTAGCTGCACTGAGAGGAATGAAAACAGCCTCTCCTCTCAAGCAGAATATCCTCATATAATTTAAAACAATAAATTAAAGCCTGCTGCTAAAAAATTGACAATTTTTGTGAGGATTGAGAAACAGGTGTAGGGTAATGATGGTGGTTGTAGAAGGGGATTGTAGGTTGACAAGCGAACCCATGTTGGGCGTGATGCCGGAGAATGACTTTCAGCAGCATGGCAAAACATAAATAAATTCGGAGGATGCTTTTTTTCCCCCTCTCTCAGCTTGTGTCAATACAAATCCTAGTTCAACAAATGTGTGTTTGTTCCTGTTTTTTCTTTTAATACTGCTGAACCAGTTGATCTCTCCTCTTTGTATCGCAGACTCTCACAAACATAAAGACAAGCACAAAGACAAGGAACACAGACACAAAGACCACAAGAAAGACAAGGAGAGGGAGAAACTGAAGCACAGCAACAGGTGGGATATCCGCAGCTCCCTCTTGTGATTTTTTTTTAAATACCAGACAAATCTGTAGTTGATTTTTTTGCATATGAACTGAGCGATGTCAGTTCCTTTAGCCCTATACCATTATCCGTGCATTTAAGTTGCCAGCAGCCCATGAAGTGGTGCTTTTTCAGTATTAAACATACACAATCCTTAAAGTATATTGTCTGTATTAATATTGCATTTTTTTTTTTATAAATTCTGTTGTCATAACTGGGTCTTTAATGAAGAGGATAATGATAAATGGCATGCATTTTGGATACAGATTTGCCAGTTAAAACACATAAATTCATAAAGAATGTTTCATGTGAGTCACTCAGAGGTTAAATCAGCAAACATGCTTCACGAGCACGTGAAAATCACCATGAAATCCACTTTTATGAATGACATCTGCAGAGCATTAGTAATTTGATCTGTTGTGAAACAGTCGTCATGTTTTCTTTTCGTGCGGTTGGAATACTTGTGGGATGCAGGATGTTAGTAGAGTCAGACATTGAGCCTTTCTCATTGGCAGACACCGTCATTGTTTGTTAAGAAATGGTCAAGTTTATAGTGCTGGTGTCTGATACTTTTGTCTGTGACATCCTTTGACTCTTTACATCTGGACCACATCTGACCTCTTGCACTTGATCTCTGACCCTTGTGGTTTCTGGGACCCAGCGAGCATAAGGAGCACTCTGAGAAGAAACACAGAGACAAAGAGAAGCTGCGGCACGGTGACAGCAGCTCAGACAAGCACAGGGAAAAACACAAAGAGAAAGACAAGGACAAAGAGAAGAGGAGAGAAGAGAAGGTTTGTTAACAGGTTGTCAGTCTGTGTTTCTTGAAAGGCTGTACTAGTCTGTGGTGTTTTTTCTCATCACCACTGCCTTATTTTTTTGTGACATTAAAGCTACATTATGTTGGAATAAGTATTTTGTACAATTTGGTGTCCTTCACCGTTTCTGAGTTCAACACAATTGTCATAAATACAAATGCCAGGTCGTATGTTATGTTTTGAAACCATTTTCTAGCCAATAACAGCTGGCTATAACATGCTACTGACTTAACCGCTGAAATGGGCTGACTTTGAGCCAGTTGATAGCTTTGCTGACACTACCAAACATCAAGATGGTGCAACATAACAAGACAGATAATTTAGCAAATCACTTAATTCCACATTTTGGATTATTGCCAAAAATGTAGATAAATCAGTGGCAAACATAAATGTATGATTCTTACATGTTTTATTCAGCAGGATAATCTTTTTTTTGAATCATAAATGAAATCATTAGTGATCCCCATTGTCCTGACAACCTCTTGAGTCTCATTTAGCCAGTTGATAGCAACCATCTTTTTGAGACACGTAAACATTGTATGATTTAAACTTTGGGTATTTACTGGGGTATTCTATGTCATAGGACAACACATGCAAACATTCTAAGATTGTGTTAACCACAGACCGTATTTCAGGCATCCAACTGAAAATCAATTCAAAATACCCATTGACTTTGAGACAAGGGAACTGGAAGGGCAAAAATGCCAACTTGCAAACTTAATTTCTGGGTTTTTGGAGTCATTACTGCAGTACTCTGTCAAGGTGTAAACACCAATACTCTGCACTGCACTCTGCCTCGAGCAAGTCACTGTACCATCAAAATTACTAGTTGAAGCTGTCATTTTAAGGTAAAATAGTTGCATAATATTGCTTTAACTTAAAAGCTTTGTTTTCTCAAGATCACTTAATAATTTGGAAATAATTCTGTCTACCAGATGAGAAAACAAAACATAAAACAGGTGGCCCCTATAGCCTTCTATAAACTCTGCCTATTAGTACAATTTCAGACTGTTTGAGCATTGTTTAAAGGTGGGAAGTCTGAGACATGTGCTAATATATAATTCCCTTTTTCTCATAGATCAAATCATCCCACGCAGACAAGCCTAAAAAGGAGAAAGAAAATGGATATGTAAGGTAAACACCAATCGCTTTGTTGTGTCTGATGTGGAATTAAACTTTATTATAAAAAAGCTACAACAGGTTTAGATATTGCTTGGTCATGATTAGTGGAATATTGCTTTACTAATATGCAGTTCAATGTCTTTGATGTGTGACTCAGAAACACAAGCCCTGCTGTTATTAAGAGCGAGCCTGAAGAAGACAACGGCTTCTACCCCTCTCCGCAACACATCAAGACCTCCAAACGAGAGTATGATGATGAAGAGTGAGTATCATGCAAATCAAACTAGATCTGTACCTAATGCATCCTGTTGCTCACTGTCAACTCTGTCAAATGAGATAGTGACATTATCAATACATTTTCTTACAGATGTGAATACAAGCCCAAAAAAGTCAAGACAGAACATGACAAAAAGGCCAAGAAGAGGAAACATGAGTACGAAGAGGACGAGGAGGATGAGGTTCATTGTGTTTTAATAATGTTTTGATTAATACATTCTAATATTCCCCTGGCTGGATTCTCAGCTGTTCTCCAGATTTATTCTTTTCCTTTCACTGGTTTTAGGACATCAAGCCCAAAAAGAAGACAAAAGACAAAAAGGTAACAGAGGGAAAGAAATCCAAAAAAGAAGAAGAGGAGAAGTGGAAATGGTAAGATCACGTGGAGATAAATAGTTCCTATCCTCAGGAAGTTGCACACACACGCACAGTCAGCTGATATAAACAGCTACTCAGAAGCAGATACCATAGTTGTCTCCTCTCTCCGGGGTTGTGTTTTGTTGTTGTTTGTGGTGATAAGGTGGGAGGAGGCAAGATCTACTGATGGCTCCAAATGGCGTTTCCTTGAGCATAAAGGTCCAGTGTTTGCACCTCCGTATGAACCTTTGCCTGACAAAGTCAAGTTTTACTTTGATGGTGAGTCTGTTTGTGTACAAAAATTAAGTTGTAATGTTTTATTCATTTTGTTCGGTCAAGACTACAATGAGATTTGTTTGTATTTGTATTTCATTAGGTAAGCCTATGAAACTTAATCCTCCTGCTGAGGAGGTAGCTACTTTTTTTGCCAAGATGTTGGATCATGAGTACACCACTAAGGACATCTTCAGGAAGAACTTCTTTAAAGACTGGAGAAAGGTGAGGAGATCAAGACGTTGAGCGTGGCTGTGAGGTTCAAGTATTTTCATGGAGCATGCTTCAGATGTTGTCTGATCTATTTTAGGAAATGACATCAGAGGAGAAGTCAAAGATCACCGACCTGAACAAGTGCAACTTCAGTGAGATGAGTGAATACTTCAAGGCCCAATCAGAAGCTAGGAAACAGATGTCAAAAGAGGAAAAACTGGTAGGCCTGCATTCATGAACACTCTCCCAACCCTGAAAACATCATAAAATCTTTGCATTGCATTTTCATATTTCTGCACACTACAGAAAATCAAAGAAGAGAATGAGAGAATCCTCCAGGAGTATGGTTTCTGCATCATGGACAACCACAAGGAGAGGATCGGAAACTTCCGCATCGAGCCGCCAGGCCTCTTCCGAGGACGAGGCGATCATCCGAAGATGGGCATGCTGAAGCGACGCATCAGACCTGAAGACATCATTATTAACTGTAGCAAGTGGGTAATCTCACCACCACTGTACTTATTTCCATTTTACCTTAGTTTTTATGTTAGTATTATGTCTAGTTCTGACTTTTTACCACAAGGTGGCTCTGTCAAACCATTGTCGGAGATGTTAAGTGAAAGCACATTGTGGGAGTAGTGCATGAATTCTAAGGGTAAGGTGTAATACAGTATATCTCGCATTCATTCTCTTATTCTTAACCCAACTCATTTTCTGCCAACTGCCATGTAGTACTGGATTTATTTATTTATATATACAGTGGGGATCTTTTTCTTCTTATCCCTATCATTCCATGCCTCAGGGGCAGTGTGCTTGTGAGGGAGCACGTTTATGGAAAGACTCATTTGTAGCATTCAGTTGTCATCACAGAGACATTACTAAAACCATGTATGGGCTGCTGCATGTGGTTTGTAGACTATGGCAGATGTATCACTGATATGCACTTGCACACATGCCGGCACTGTGTCAAAGGTAGTCTTCCTGTTTGAGTATGCTATGTGTGTGTGTGTGTGTGTGTGTGTGTGCGTGTGCGTGTGCGT
>OMLP01044581.1:8580-40433 GCA_900302685.1 Spondyliosoma cantharus
AAAATAGTGTTTAATCCATTTTGGTCAACTTTGTCAACTCAAACACAGGTTCGTCTCATAATGGATGACAACATCCCTGCTGCTAATAAACACAGCTGAAGGTCAAGCTGCTCCTTGAGGCTGCATCCCAAAACAAAAGACTACATATTACCTCTGTAAGTGCTACCAACAATATGTCACAGTAAATTAAATCCCCCCCAACACACACACACACACACACACGCACACACACACACACACACACACACACACACACACACACGCACTCACACACAGGCTGGAGCTGCTGCTCGATCCCCACAGACACTGACCTCTCTTTTGCCGGTCAGTGCAGTCAGGCAGGAGAATGAAGTGAATGAGCCCCGGCCACAAAAGGCCATCCCTGCTTAGCTCGCGATCTGCGCTTCCAGAGCTGACATCAGAGGTGTTATTACCATATAAATGAGATAAGGTCTTTAGTAATTGCTGGCTGAAATTAAAGCCAAATAGTCATACGCGTTGGAGACAGTTTGTCTGCATGTGGAAGGAAATTGTGATGTCTTACAGTAGATTAACTTGGGTTTCCTGAATTAATGCATTTGCAAGTTATGAAGAAGATTATACTTTTTGATGTCGCGGCTATTGTCTTTGTTGAAACAAAGTGTGACACCCGGGCAGAAATGTACTTTACAAAGGGTTCACGGCAGTTTATTTACACAGCCCTCTGTCCGTTGCTGATATCCTGAACAAAAAAAAATAAAACGGTTTGATATCCCGACATCATAAAACATGCTTATAAGAGCAAATGCAAACATTATCACTGGTAAACAGCCTTATTTAGAATCATGTTAATCCCCTTAAAGCTATCTGATTAGATTGAGCACTAAAACACCAGTCACACAACAAATTAGAAGCGAGCAAATTAGATCTTGATAAGTGCTGCTAATTACATCTGCGGTGAGGTGTGTGTCATCCGCTGATTTTTATGAGCGTTGTATCGTATTATGTTATGGTGCTGTGGTGCTGAGAGAGGGGCAATGGCATTTATTAGTTGATGGAATAGCCCACCTGGGATAAGAGCAGCCGTGACATTTCGGCAGTGGAGCAGGGCAATTACCCTGGATGTCAGCAGCAATAGAGCAGGCTGGCCTTCTGTTGTAGTTCAACTCATCCAGGCTTTGATTTGTACATAGATTTCTCCGGTTGGACATTCGGAGACGAAAGAAGCACCTGTCTGTTTTTTAGGGCCAAGATCTATTCTCGTGTTTTAAAAACCAGTTGCAATACAATCATTGATTATAGGATTGTTTAGGCATTAATGCTATATTCACGAAGATATTAGTCATATCACAATGTAATTGCTTTGGCCGGCATCACCGGAGGACCTTTAACATTCTGTGAGTGTCCGTTTCCATTTCAATGACATTTAAACTAAGTGTACCAGATCTGGGAGTGATTTTTATTACATTTTGCTGTGCTTATTCAGACAACAGCCACTCACATAGCTGGCTCCACCCTAATTGACAGATAAAGACTTTTGAATTAAGGTCTAGGGTGCGGTTGAATAGCCTCCTCCTATGTTCTTTCCTAACCACTTTTCCTCGGCGATGGAAATTGTCATGAGGTCGATTAAGTGTGCCAAGGAGACTTCTTTTAGGAAGTTTATGACTTTGGAAAAGACAACTACTGTGCTAAAAGACTCTTGATGTAGGTGTGTTTGCTAGGGTAGAAAAGTACAATTTTTTGGGAGATACACTATTAAAAGTCATCTTTTAGTTGTAGTGGTAGTCACCCCACACATTCTAACTTTGTTGCTTCATGCAGAAAATATTAACCTGGACAACATGATGAAAAATATTACTTCATTATAATAGCACCAGGCACCAGGCATTATAAAAATGATCAGCCGATTAAAAATAATTGTGATGCAGACTCGAAGCAGAGGTAGAGAGGTGTCTGTCCTTATTAGAGAGAAAAAAAACAAAAACAGCCCAAACAGCACCCCTAAACGAGTGCTTCTGAACAGAAAAATCTCTAACAGTGTGTGTGCAGCGCTATTAGTTTTTTATAAAACGATTTGCAAAAGAACATTTCCTCTCAGGAAATAGACATAGTGATTAAATAATTGTGGCAGTACTTAAAAAAGACACTTCATAAGATGGTTATTGCATTATTTGTTTGTGTTTTATCTTTAGCCTTTTTATTTATGTAAGTATTTCATGATGTCTGATTTATGATCTACCAATGAACACTTTTGGTCTCCATACAGACAAATCCACCCCTTAAAAAACACATGTAAACACACATTGACTTTCTCTTTTTCAGGACTGCAACAAATAATCAAAGCATGAATAATTTGGTTTCTCCTTCAGAGAAAAGGGCTCTGCCTGCTTCTGCAAAAAAGCTGTTAATCCCTCTGTAACAGACTAACTTTACTGTAGTATAACCTTACTTGACCTCGCTTTATGTGCCTCTGGGCAAGTGAATACATTTAAAAACATGAGGGGAGAAGCCAGCGTAGGCAGACCGCATTTGATTATCTCTTGATAAGGAGCAAGCTGCGAACTATTGATCCTTTAAACTGTGATACCACGAAGGGTCACACACCATGTGCCGCGATAACTCGGGGGAATGACAGATGACTTCCTGCAACCACATCGGTTCTTTTTCATAATAAACATGTTTTAAATCAGGTCATTCGACTTGTGCATTTGACAAAATCATTCTTTCGCAATCTTTGCTACCTGTGATCTATACAGTACATGCAACATCAGTGCAAGGCGCTGGAAACAAAATGAACGACCTCTGCTTTGTCACGACCTGTCACCACCATGAAGTCACGAATAAAAACCTCCACTAATCACAGCACTGTGTTTCAATTACCGCCACATCATAACGCCGCTCTCCTCTTCCCAGAATGCCACTGCCTGAAGGTCATGGCAGCCTTTTAGTATTGCATGCTGTCTAGGACTTTCCGTGGTTGACCTTTCACTGTCTGTCACTTCACAGGATAGCACCAATCAGTATACAAGACTTTGATTGCATGCAAGGTTACATCATGAGGTCCTGGCCATGTTTTGTACAGTATATTAGTCATGCAGTTTGTGTTCATTGTCGAGTCTGTCATCTTGTTTGCTGTGTTGGAATAAGGCGTCAACGAAAGACAATCTGAGAGAAACACGGAGATGTTATTTTGTTTAAAACACAAAAAAAAAAGCAAGAAAGGAAAAAGGCAAGAGAACAATTCTGCCTGTGATGACTGAGCTCTAACCTGACTGATTGGTTCCTGACAGGGTCCTCTCATTAATCTTTTACATCTTGCCTCTAGTTATCATTACTTGGAAAACCGTCAGGCTCTCTTCCCTTATTTTGACAGAGACACATACTTTCATCTTCACTATAAGAACGGGGCAGATTGTTGTTGTTTTCTGGATTCCCACCCACTTCTGAAATTTTGCAGTGTTTAGCAAGTCATCCACTGAGAGACACATCTGGACTGATGAGCAACTACTTTCTATTTTTGTCTTTGTTGAGAATATGGAAATTACGGTTTTTGCTACTTTATTGCATCAGACTTCAATTATGTAAAGTTCAGTCTGCGTTACCAAAATCTCAATTATACATACCGTATCATATTGTATCGTATCATATTATATCGTACCGTAACCTATCATATGGTATCCTATTGCACTGTATGTCATTGCATCGTACTGTAGTGCAATGTATTGCATCGCATCACATTGCACCGTATCGCATTATGCTCTATCATATCGCATCATACTGTATCGCAAGCCTGTGCGACAAAAACTATAATTGAGTTTCACCCAAATATTTCTTCCAAGACTTCAAGACTTGAAGCTCCCCTGTGGAGCTTTCTTGTAAACAAATATTGTTTACATTCAATGTGCCACACCAAACACAGCCGCCAGCTGTCAATCAGTGGAATAATGTGAAACTACTGACCGGTGCCAAATCTTAAAACAAATAAGCATTTTCTAATTTGATGCCGGTATCAACAGGATTATACAAGTGGTCTGTGCCTTCCAAAGCATTTACAAACCGCCACTCCAAAAATAAAAACATTTTAGTTATATTTGGGCACAAAATGACTTGTGGGATTAAAGGAAGAATCACAAGGTTTGGTTAAATTACAATTTTGCGGGTGATGATCATGATCACAGTTAAAAGAAACCATGTTGACTGTCGGAAGGAGGCAAACAGCTGACTCCCATAAGAAAATAGTTTTATGTTTCTTAAGGGAGTTTCAACCACCGCAACCTCCGTCTTCTACGTACTCTGTGGCTCATAACAATGTCGGTCAAGAAACATGATCCTACCATCATTAGAGGACTGAAATCATCGATGCTCTCGCTCCTTCTTGGGAAGGACAGCTCCCTTGTGGGCATGCACAATGAAAACAAACGGGACTCAGTGAAATAAAATATCTTTATATTGCCCTGGTGGCAAAAACACATGGGTTACCTTGAAACATCTTTCACCATTTTAAAAGATTTATTACAACTTAAAACCCTGCTGAGTAAAGCAGAAAAAAAACAATATGAAATACATTTTACAATAATTTTACTCTTCTGTCATGGTTTAATGGACAATCTTGTCTCCTTGAGGGCCTCTATAAAGTATTGAAATAAAGCAATCTGTGAAGGTAAGTCAGTCGGTTAGACGAGTGTACACAGATAGACAAAGCTTTGTTTTCAAGTATCACAAGCCAAAAAGGTTGGCAACCACTGCAAACACCGTCAGACACTGTCAGAAATATCAACACACCATTGTTATCAATTCACTGGAATACCATTCGCAAATCAGAACACTGTCCCAGTTGTTGTTTGTACGTGGGGAATGTCAGGCCTGCAGATCACTCACAGTGCACTTTCGAGCATTATGAATATTCAGAGTGGTAGCCAAATGTCACCGAGCTATCCCGTAACAATAATGGAGCTTGAAGTCTGCAGACAAGTGGGCACGAACTGCGGCGGGCTAATGAATGTAGCTGCCTCGCCTTGATTAGTTTGGATGACAAATGTTTTGATAGGAAACGGCTCTCTGAGGCTTCAATCTACATAACATCATTTTCTTCTTTATGCCAACAGCGACAACAGCGAGGTCAACCAGAGGCAACAAGTGAAACAGGGACGTCAATGTTTTACCTTTTTAAATCAGAGAGATTAAAGATTGTGCGCCCTGCTTTTAGTGGTAAAAAAAATTGAATAAACAAGTAGAGGTTTCATTAGTCAAATGCTGCACCCACACAAACAAAAAAAGAAAAACAAGAACAAAGAGAAGAGAACAAAATGAAAAGACAAGAATTAAATTCTCTATATACAAAAAAAGGAATAATGGATAACAAAAATGAAGTCAGTGAGGTACATCTACTATTAGAGGATAAATGTCCACAAGCTCGAGTCAGGATATGTGGGCCAGAAACCACCAAATAACACGTAGGTAATACGGAATGGTACGTGTTGCTCTGTGGGACAGCAGAGAGCTGGCGCGCTTTAGGAACACGTTCCACTGGCTGAGTTTATTGTAAATATAATTTATACCTGACACACTTTGCCACCCTGCTACAGTTGAATCTCAGCGTTGCTGGGAGCTGACGTCAGCCTAATTACTGGGGAATAGCGCCTGTCAGGAATTAAGGGCAGGACCTGCAATGGCGGCACGTGCATTAACATAAAGCATGCTGAAAGAGATTTAATGGGATTTTCAGCTTTTTAGGTGAGCAAAATGACAGCGAAACACTCGTCCATACAAGAAAATGCAGATGTACTGTAGTTATTTTGACAACAAATCAGCTCCATTATATGGGCGACTGTAAAGCCTGACACATGCTAATTCACTCGTATGAATATAGACGCATATATTTACATATGACAACATGTACATGCACTTTTTTCTGCATCTTCGACTGTTGTGCATCCACAGAAAGAAGTCAAATGAGTTTAATGGCTAAATATATATATATATATTTACAAATGCCACTGTCATTTAATCTGCTGATGCTATTAGCCTCCACAGGGAATCCAACTTAAATGCCAACAACAGTTTTTAATAGAGTAAACAATGCTTTGTTTGATAGTCGATGTCTAGTTTTGTGAATCAACTCTTTATGTAACTAATTACTGTGTTTGGCTCTCCGGTGATTGCATGCTGTGGTCAACCGAGATCCAGCTGAGGTCCGTCATGTGTCCACACTGAAGACCAGATGAGATCCGCAGTGTTTCCTTGCTTGCTGCTGGGCTCGACCGGCCCTGATCTGGGTCATCTGGCCCCCAGTTCGCTGGACGGCTGTGAGCCAAGAAAAAACACAAACAGACTTTTTTTTTCGTAATTTGAATGCGAGACATCTGTTAACCTCCCCTGAACTTCTTCAGATCCACTTCTCGCCTGCGACACAGTCGTGAGTCAAGTTTCGAACATTGCACTGATAAATGTAATACGGGGGTTCTTCACAGTTGCTTTTTGCCAAGGTTTGCTCCTGAAGTCGGAGAGGATCATTAAATATTAAACCACCACAGCCTGCTAGCGGGCACAGCTATGTTCGTGCAATAACAAGAAGGCTGTTTACTTTATCCTCATCTTGCAGTTGAGAGCTTAATTTTTCCATTATTTTCTTGCTCATAGTGGTTTGGAAAAAGTGGGATGCTGACACTCGCTGTGTTTGTGTTACAACGTTGTATTTAAGTTAAATATGTCATTAGTGGAAAGTAACTGATTACAAGTACTGTACTTTAGAGGTTCTATTTTGAATATTTCTACTTCTTTATACTTCAACTTTATACTTTATACTCCACTACAGAGAGAAATATCATACGTCTAACTCCAATCCATTTATAGGACAGTTTGAATCACTACCCCGCTGAGAAAAACATGTCCAAAAGACGTCAATTCAACGTCTTTGACGATGGTGAAAAGACTTGGCCAGAATGACGTCTTCTTCTTCTTGATAATTCATTTCATCACCGATATGAGGGACTTCAGATGCTCCAGCACTCTGTCTCCCTCGATAGATGTCCACCAATTGCTGACACACTTTACAGAACAACACTTCTCCGTCTGCGTAGAAGTCATCGGAGAATTCATTCACTCGATCCGTCGCAGTTATTCGTGTTGCCAAATGGTTCCTCAGCAGTAAATCACATTTTTGACGTGTGTGTCACAGCGCACCACTAACTTTCATCTTATCACTAACTGAAAACGTCACACAACAGACACACACGTGCGCCAGGGAGTGGAGGTGTGTTAATGCTCCGAGTTTGACAAGCAGCATCAAAACAGCAGCGAAACTGTTGTGATTATAACCCTCCTGCCTATTAAACCACTAGATTTGTTTCTAAATCGCTTATATCAAAGCATGCCGTTAATATTCCTGCCTTTATTTCTTCAAAATGTAAGACAAATATTAACGGTTGCAAGTTGTGGTAAATGCATCATAGAGAGGATGCACAAACATTTAATTAAACTCCAGAAAAATAAACATTATAAAAATTGAAATTATAAAGTATAAACAGCTACAGGGGCTGCAGCAAAAAATGAATTCCTTTTGGGATACAAAGTAGAGGGTCAGCTGTTGTGTTGCGCACCAACAGTTCTGGATACCAATGAAAATAGATTTCTACATCAAAGAGGATTTTACATTGCACCTAAATGGATTCCCCTACAGGGACGGGCAGGAGATGCTAAATTGCACTTTCCTTATTTCGAGTGTAGCATTAATTAGACATAGTGAATAATGAGGTGAATGTATAAAATATTTCCTTGGTGCCATTCTGATACTGACCAGAGGAAACAATTAAGACTGTAAAAAGAAATGGACCAGGAGAGGGGAGAGCTGTGATGCATGCTGAGTCTTTTGCAATGTTGGAGGTGCAGGAGTCAACCGTGCCCTCGTATGTACTGGAATAACCTCACACCATTTCCCATTTGGTCACAGTGATGGGCGGTTGTTGTTAAGTGTTTTTGCTCACTGTCTCTATGCGGTCTGCCAGTGTGTCAAAATAAATCCAAGAGGGCATTTAACTGCATCCTACTTTGGACAGAACAGCAGAAACATTATTCTCGAGGGCTACAGCAACTTCATGATTTATAAATCATTCACTAACATCATTAATTTTCCCCCTTTTATTTAGTTATTCTTTTGTAGCTCATGGGAGATCAAGTCCATTGGTCAAGCCACCATTTTGGTTCCGACCAAAATACCGCAACAACTAGATTCCACTGAAATCTGGTGGCTACATTCATGTTGCCCTCAGGATGAATTGTAATTAAGCCATCATTAGATAGATAGATAGATAGATAGATAGATAGATAGATAGGTGCAAGGTAAACAGAGATAAGGTGCAGTTTTAATTACAGTGATAACATTTAAATAATAAGTAATTTAAATTATGTGTGTGTTTTTGCATGGGCGTTGCTGTGAAGCATTGAACAGTCTTATGGCACCAGGTCGGAATGATTTCCCGTGCCGTTCTTTAATGCAGTGAGGTTGAATGAGTCTGTTGCTGAAGCTGCTCTTAAGCTTGTCCAGAGTTTCGTGGAGGGGGTGAGAGACATTGTCCATGATTGCCAGCAGTTTTGCCAGCATCCTGTCCTCCACCACCTCCTCCAGGGTGACAAGCTTAGAGCCAACAACAGACCCTGCCTTTTTAATGAGTTTGTTCAGTCTGTTTGCATCCTTCGCTTTGATGCCCGCACCCCAGGACACCACAGCGAAGAAGATGGTGCTTGCAACTACAGACTCATAGAACATCTGGAGCATCCAGTTGCAGACATTAAAGGACCTGAGCCTCCTCAGGAAGTAAAGCCGGCTCAGGCCCTTCTTATAGACTGCCTCCGTGTTTTTGGTCCACTCCAGTTTATTGTCCATTAGATCAAAATATTGTTATTTTGGTTTATCACTGAATACAAAAGTTTCCATCAGCTTAGCTTAGTACTTTGATTTTGGTCCCCTATTAGCATAGCCAATTAGAAAACAAAACAAAATTGCTGTTCTCATCAGCCTTTGTGTTTAGTGCTAATTGCTAAATGTTAGTATGACCAAATAGAAAAATTAAATGTGGCTCCCGTCAGCCTCGCTTTTACTTTGTGTTTAGTGCTAATTGTTAAAAGTTAGCATGCTTGCATGCTAATCTAAGATGGTGAACATGGTGAGCATGGCACCTGCCAAACATCCTGTAATTAGTTTCAACAGAACAGTCTTGAGCATTCTGTATTTATTTAGTATACTATGAGGATTAGTTTACACAGCATATCTTGTTCAGGTAAAAACCCTAAGCTTCATTTGATGGAAATCTTGAACGACTTTGATGAAAACTGAGGAATCTATTCCGTGCTTCTCATGTATTCCATCAACACTGGGCAAAGATATGAGAAGGTAGACAGGTTGTCAAAAGCAAAGACAAATTTTTCCTTTTGGAAAACCTCATATTTATTGTTCCCTAAAAGCGTTGCTGCTGTTGCCCGGGCTGTAAAGAGTTACAGCTTTGCCCTATGAGATCCTTGAAGTCCTCTTAACTAAATGTGTTTGTATTTTTTATGTCTCAGTGCCAACCTCTATTAGTATCATGTCACTAAGTGTCCTTGACTCCAGTCAAGCAGCGCTGTGCCTGATGCTGAAGTCCGGCCGGGTTTGCATTTACAGTCTACGCCCCCAAAACGCAGCTCAGCACAGTGCAGGACGGATGAAGGATACTCTTAAACTGAATGGTGTTTAGTTATTCAAGCCGTGTTGACCTGAGGCAGAGAGTGAAGCACTCACCAACTTCAAACGTCTTCTTATGTCTCTTCAGTGAAGAGACTGAATGGCAGTAGGTTGTCTGATGTCTCGAATGCTACATATACAGTGTAATACCCCACGGTACACTGCACTAATATTAGTAAGACTGTACAAAATACTGATATTATGACTGTGTGACGACAGCTCGACTTAGAGCGCAGCCAATAATTCTTTATAACGTTATATTAGCTGCTGTGCGAAACTATTGTGTGGGCGGCAGAATCACACAGGGATTATATGTACAGGTTCATTAAACTATTCAACCATACTCTGACGCCATTAAATTTCACGACTTCACTTCGGATTGAAAGGTACCCCTCCAAATATTTGTCACAGCGGTAGGGAGGACTGATCTTTCCTTCCCAGGTGGTTTATTGGTAATTTTGCAAACCTTGGAGCTGGAGCAGATCAGTGTGATATGATTGTATCCGATGAGAAGATATTAGTAATTATTATGATTGGTGTAGGTTTTTACAGTGCCAATATTACATTCATAGGCCTGTAACTGTTGTCGTTGTTGGTGAAAGAGATTATGTACGCATGCGTTATAACTAGAGGCTTCGGCTAGTTGTGTGGGAGTCACTGGCAGTCAATCTATTCGGTCATTAAGCTGTGAGAATGTGTTGTTTGGATTCCTAAGAGTTCTTCACAGTTACAACAAAGAGTAACTTCCCCTTTAACTTCTCATATGGTTTAATTTAAATAACTTCAATATCCAAAAGTAGCGGTGGTCCAATTGCTTTTTCTTTGCTCTTCCATCTCATGACCCCTCAGATTTATCTAAACTTTTCCAGGGGCCTGTTAGTCTAGAAGTTAGATTTTGAATGCACGACGTAGACCGCAAGGTGCACTTTTCATCGCTGTGCTTTTAGATAAAAGGATCCGAGTCTACCGATATTCTACCGCATAATCACAAAAGAGCAGTAAGTTCATATCCGTCAGCTGCCGCTTAATGATTTGTGTCTGTGCTCCACTCGAGTCTCCACCCTGGCTGGGCTCTGCTTGGAGTGCCGCGAAACAGACGAGAAGTGCTGTGGCGTTCAAACACAGAAAACCTTGCTTGTTGGAACCCAGAAAGACGTCCTGTACTTGGGTCAGCAATCCTTCTACCCCCTAAAAAGTGCAGCCGGAGCCTCTCTGGAAAGATTAATGACCATTGATCCCCGACACAAGCCACCAGGGCAGCAGACCACTGTTTCCCTCCATTTCCCACGAACAGTAAAACCCTCATTACACACTTTGAGTCTTTAGGTTGCCCCTCTGCCCAGCCTGAACTGAGCCCAAGGACGCTCTCTTCAGCGAAGTGTGTTGATGTGATGTTTGCTCATTGGTGCATTTCAGTGGTGCGCTTTATTATGAACTCTTGCAATGTACAGATTTTATATTTACATTCTGTAGAAATACAATGTGACAGGGAGCAGACCACCGATGACCACCATGATTCAGAGAAAACTGCAGTCTGAACTACATTAGTTTTAAAGAGACATGTACTTAAACTAAACAAAGTTGTCTGGTCCGCTCTCCGCTGCAGACCCCTCTCATTTGCAGATAAAACAGGAAGCTTGTATAATCATCGGCGTGTTTGGAGAGCTCGTTCCCAGCTTTTGCCTCTTTCTGCACGACCTTCCTAATCAGATGAGCATTTCAAAGGCACAAGGGGCCAGGGGGTCACTGCCAATGCGGGGCTGAAGCTGCAAATTACCATTCGGCAGGAATATTCCTGCTGTAAATCAGCTCCCGCTCTTTTCTCATCCGCAGGTAACTGTCTGACTTCTGCCCCAAACACCATCTTTGATGTTGGGAAGATGGTTTTGAAGTAAGAATGATTAAAATGTAGCAGCAGCGCTCTGAGCAGGAATAATTTGTCCTTTTTAAAAAACATTTAGATCGAAGCCAACTGACTGGCTTCATTTGAAATCAACGTCTGACTAATAAACAGCTATAAATAGGTGGATAGTGATGAATAAAGGTATTCATTATGGCAAGTTAGATACCAGTGATGTCTCAGTTCTCTTCACTTTACGAGGCAGTTTTGATGATATCAAGCCCAGCGGGGAATCACTAGAAATGATCTTGAAAGAAAGCGTTCGTATCGTGGAAGACTCTCACTTTCTCTGATTGCAATTTCCATACCTCTACCCACCGTGCCAGTAATTAAAAAAAGCCAAAGACACATGAAAACTGTATGCTGTTTTTATCTGTCAAATGATTTAATGAGCAAATCCCACACCAGAGATTTACATGAGAAGTTTTGTAGAGTTTCAGCTTAAATACTCTCATTTTCTTTTGGCTCGTTGAGTTGTTGATTTCATCCTCGGCCGTCAGGAGATTGACAGCTATGTATCATGGCTGGTGAACACAGGCAACAGCGATGCAGACGAAAGCAGGCAGGCGGGATCAGTTCAATGATTTATTTATAAAAAGACAAGGTCCATAAAGCAGGCATGGGTCAACACCAGGAAGGCAGTCTGAACAAACAAACAAAAACAAATCCAGAGGAGCAAGGCAGGCAGTGCAGGTGATAAACAGGCATCAGGCCAAAATCCAGGTAAATCCAGAACGGGTAAAAGGAAAAAAAAAAACAGTAACAGATTACATACAAATACAGATGGCTGGAACTCAAAGGCATGAGGCACATGGTTCACAATGGATCTTTGTCGGTATGTACTGTATATGAGTGTCTGATGAAGGAATGAGGTGCACAGGCAGGGAGGCCAGGCAGGTGGGAGGAGAAACGTCAGCGGACATCTGGTGGACAGGTAAAGAGCGATGCCAAAGGGGCCCTGTGGTAATGTGTCTGAAGAAGGACAGAGTGGCAGAACGAGCGGGGATACTAAAGCAGACATCGTGACAGTTAAGTGCTCCGCATATTGGATGCAAATCACACCAAAATGAAAAACATACAAAAACTAATTTAGGCTTCATGTCCAGTACGATCAAGCCTATGAAAATAGTCATACAGGTAAATATATATAAAGACAATGCAAATACACAACAAACTAAACAACACAATTATTCTTTAAACTGCATCTTTTCACTAAAATGTGTCTTCTTGCTGTAATAATATGTTATGGAGTAAAAAAAAATAAATATGATATTGATATTTTGGCTGATATTATATAAACAGAATATTTAAGTACATGTTTTTGCAAAGATCCCTCAACAGTTTTCAAACATCTGTTTTCTGCTTCACATTCTGTGGAAAAGTCAGTATGGGATGATTCTGAAACCTTGTTTATCAAGTTTTGAAAAATAAAATGTTCTTATTTATTTATAAAAAGGACAATGTTCTGAGACAAAACTGGCTGTTTGTAAGACATAGAGGCATCAAAAAAAAAGTTAACTTTACTTGTAAGTCTATGATGGGACTCACAAACATCCAGACTCTACTCTCCACCTTGTAAATGGGAACACTACTTCCTGCACTAACACAAAATTTGGCATTGCAAAAAAATAATTAAAAGTGGTAACGTCCTTTATGGGCTGATGTTAGAAGAGGCTGTTGTACCAAAATATATGTCTCGGCCTCTCTGCACACTAATATTTTGTGATTTATATCTTATCCCAAAAATGAGCATTCCTGCCAAAATGTATTGTTGTACTTATTTCATAGCCTGCAGATTAAAAAAATTAGTGGAGCCAATTGCCAACTACACTTTAGATGTTTGGTTAATTTCAACCGCTTCCTGTTTCAGCTCAACATGCAGAGACTTAAAAAAAGTCATGCTCATTAAGTCTTGAGGGAAGAGAAACTTTTTTTCTGCGTTTAGTACTTTTCAAAGGTTTTTATTTTTCTCTGAATTTTGCCAGTTCCCCACAGGAGCCTTGTAGGTTTACATGAGTCATTAAATGTAGCCAAACATTTCTCAGAGGTGAATTTTCCTGCAGCCTCTCAACATATTGGATATGTTAATCGCGCTTATAAAAGAAGTCGGCACAGACGATTAAACACAACGAATACGGCTGCTAACCCTTGAGCTTGCATGAAAAGGGGGTTTGAGTGACGGTTCGGAGAGACACTTGTCTGACAAAGTAGCTTTGCCTCTAAGCTATTATCCCTGCATCTACATCGGCCCGGGGAATTCAACTATAACTGACCTTTGGCGTCCTCTGTGGGCGTAAGAGCAGTTCAGATGGAGGTAAGAGCAACATGGCGCACTTTCTTCAAACCTGGTTAAAAATCTATACTCTACCTGCTTCTTTCTCTTCTGACTGAAGCAAAGGACAAGTTCAACATACAGTATACTGACGTTGTTGAATACATGATGTTGTTCTATGTGCACACGATAGTGCTGATATAATTGACCTACAGTGCTGATGTCAGTGATCTGGAACTGGTAATGGCGTGTGGATAAGTTGGCCCATAAAATCAGCATGAGGGAACACGCTGTCACAGCAGCCCGGTCATTAGGACGCCAAAAACAAGGAAATGCTCTGATGGACACTAATCATTCAAGATCAAATGCGTTTCAATTAACCAAAAACATCTGCTCAATGCAAGCCATTCTGGTGACTCGCCATATGTTTTTTTCCGCAGCCTCAAAGTGGCAGCGGCGGCGGTGGCGAGAGATGGATGCGTGACGATGTGCTGCCAAAATGGGAAAAACTAACAGCAAAGATTAAAAATCTACGTGTTTGGATCATGTTTCATGAGTGGGAAAGATCCTTGAATGTGACTTTGAAACTCAACGAGGAATTAGCATGAGCGTACATCTCTATCATGTTTGAACATGTGCTTTAATGTGAACCGATGGCATCCCAGTCACGCAGGCTGTTTCCAACATCACTCACAGTCTGCCTCACCATATGGATACCTGGTGATTCATTGGCGGGGTTTTACCTTAAACAGATGGGCATAAAAACAAACAATCGTTGAGATTTCGACACATGCATCTCTCATATAATAACAAAAAGAAATCAGATTCACCCGTTTGAATAATTGCATTTGTTCCTGTTTTTGTCCCCAGTTAATTAGCAAACATTTTAGCTCCGAGAGAAAAAAAGGAAAAAAAGAACCTGCTCTTATTAAGTGGGATAAACAGGGGCTGTCAGCACATCTTTACAAGTCTTATGTGTAATACAAATAAGCCTGGCTGCTTGTGAGGTGCCGTAGCTCTGAGAGGGTTTTCATCCATAGCTGAACAATTTTCTGCTCCTCTGGGATCCTTTGCATCAATTCAATTTATTTCAGTAAATGGACCAATTCATCAGGGAAATTTGGTATGTCATTTGTGTTTTTCATCAAGCGATACCTTCCTCCGCTTTTTTTTTTTCTTCCACAGACACAAATGGATTAAACACTTATGCAGACATCTCGAACCTTCCATACGTCTGCATGAGGGGTTATTGTTTGCTGACAGGCATAAAGGGGAAGAGCTTGGTGCATGTGTTTAGAGGCGTTGTGATAATTAATATAATCAGGTTTTTACTGCTCATCCACTGTGAGCTATCATATTGATTGTCGAGTTAGGAGAGAAAACACATTTTCTGACATTGCGTGATAAATTGGTTCGACTTTAATTGGGTTTACATTTCATTTAATCAGGAGAGAGATGACAAAAGACATCAGCCTGAAATCCAGACTCAGGGAGCACACTGACAGTGTAAAGGTATAATAGAATAGGTATAAATGAAGTTACATAAAATCCAACAGAAACCAGCTCAGGTAATAAGAAGTTCTCTCCAGCGAGCGGCTGGTGCTCCGTATCCTTCCAGATGTCTGTGTGCGATACACTCCTCCCTGCTGGCCCACACTGACAAGCCCATGTCATCCCTGTGACATTTCCAGAGCCTTCACATTTCATCAGGACGGTAATTAATCATTGCCGAAACAATGTGGTGGCCTGGAACACCGGGGCTGCCACGGCACTGAGGAGGAGAGCGAGTGCTGCCAGGGGCCTCCTTGGCACACGCCAGGGTGCGAGAGGCAAAGCGTTGCCATGGTGAAGCCTAGGCAGCATCGAGGACCATCATCCCGCCGTGACATCTGTTGGCATGGGAGGCTGCAACTTTAACCCACGAGCAGGAACTAGATACTCAGGGCTGCTCCATGTTTGAACAAACGATGGTGAAACACTTTTCCAAAAAAACATTAACTGCAACGAAAGGACAGATTGCGAAAAAGGACTTTAAAACCATTTGGTTAGGGTTCAGGAAAACATCATGTTCTGGCATGAAAATACTTTTCTTGGCCACTACGAACATGGCTGGAGATGACACCGCTGAGGTCTCATTGAAAACACCCAGTTTTGTCAGCACAAACACAGCAAGATGTCCCAGCTTCTCCTTCAAATTAACGTTTTCGTTGCCACAACAGCGGATAGGAATTGTCCCGCAGTCGTTAAATATCCAGTGGTGTCATGTTTACAAATGTTGGGACTCAGACATGAACCACGGTCACTGGTTTAGCAGCCCTGTTGCCATTAACTCCGCCACCATCCCCTCTACCTCCCTACATTAAAGTCAGGTAATGAATATGTAATATGAATGTTGATATGAAACACACCTAACCTCTTGTAAAATTACAGATTTCCCATGGTTGGAACATTGTTGGAAACATTTGGGATAATGTAAAGTATGCAACTCAACAAAATATATAACACCTGTCTACTTACATGTGGAAATGTTGCATATAACATAACAAAACAACAAGTTTTTGAACTGAACCCAGAGGAACTTTTTCGCAAATCATCATCTTAAGAGCATCATGGAAATGAATATGTTAAAACCAATGTAATCAGACAAGATCCAGCTAATTTAAAATAAAATTAGCACATAAAATCCTTGAAGAGAACTGCTATACTAAAACTAAATAAATGTTTGAATCATTAGTTATAGTGAGAATTCCATTTATTGCATTTAGTATTTTTATCAAATAGGAATGTCAATTTACAACACTCACTTATCCACAAGAATAGATATCAGCATCCTGAAAGTTGTATATGCTTATTCAATCTACAATGTTTCAACATGATTGTGGCAACATTTAATCCACGGCTTTCTTAACCTGTTCTTGTATCAGGAAATGTATTTAAAATTCTCCTAAAACACCTATCCCAGTCCGTAACAGCATATTCAAAGAGCAAAACGCATACAATTACATAAACTTGCATAGTTTTTAAGTTTAAGGCTTTAAAAACTATAACATAAACTATATATTACTGGATTTTAAATCTAATTGGCTTCACGATGCGTCACTCATCCGGAGGCTGGCATGCAAGTGGCTCAGTAGAGAGGAGAAAGAAGAAAGAGTAGGTAAATTGTTTACGCCATCACTCATTGGCTGTTGTAGGCTCAGTGGTGAGCATGGAAGCTCCTACTTACTTAAATGAGCTGTGAGTCAAACAGTTGCCATCTCAGGATTTGACTCTGTTATGTATATTACTTATGTATAACTTGACCTTGTTACACTCGCTGTGTTAAAATACAATAAATGTGTCAATACAATAATAAAAAAAAAAACTAATTTCAAATCGAGTGGTCCTCCATTAATAAGCATTATTTTGAAAATGTGGGTATAATGTGAACTGAAGACTGAAGAAGTAGAGACAAAACACTCAACCTCAATTTTTTCATTTGGGTACAGGACCAAAGTAAATACTTGCCACCTCTGTTGCCTTGTCAGGGCAGTAAAACCCAGTGTACACGGCAGGATAAAGAAACACAGCCCGCAGGCAGGAATAAAGGCTGAAAGAGAGCCAGATGTGACCCGGACTTTCAGCCTGTATTAAGTGTAGGAGTTCAGATAACCTACTTCAGGTCTGTCAGCTGTACACGCATTCTCGGAAATGCCACTATAAATAAATCAAAGGCATAACGGCAACCTTCCTCTCGAGTGTATCATTATTTCATGAAAGTTACATGTAATAATGTACGTGACCTTTAGTGACAGTTTTCAACCACTTTTTGCATTAAATTGATAGCAGAATCCAGGTTCTTTGGCTTTTGTTTTTGCCAAAGTCCACAGTTATCACCAGCTTGTCACCTTGTCAAAGTGACCTTTTCATGTGTTGTTCCTGTGTGTTTGTGTGGGTGCTCTTTATCGGCGGGACGATAATGAAAACGGAGGTGCCATCCCTTGCCAGCTTTTAATGTTAATTGGCAGTGATTTGTGAAAAAAAAATGGCCTCAGTCCAGGGTAAAGCTGCTTCAGACGACACTGCATTAAAGGAGGTTTGTTGTCGCAAAATAACCTTTGGGAAATAAAGCCTCCTTTATTTCAAGGCGGCAAGATGAATACTCACTCCCACTTTGTGGTGTTCACACAGCATAAAGAATGAAAATCATGACTCCCCAAGTCAACCAAACAGGTGAGGTCAGATTATTATCAAAGCTGCTGAACCAGAAAGTTGATACGGTGCGCTGTATGTGCTCGAGGGGGAAGACACTGACAGTTCAAGGCCTTTGAGTCTGCAAGAAAACAGAGAGCTTGGTAGAAATGCATCTGCAAGCACTAGAATTATTAACATTTAGGTATGCTTACAAGACAGTATTAAATCAAAGTAAGCAAAAAAAAAAAAAAGGGCTGAAGCAGTGCGGTGTAGATGGACGCTCACATCCACACTTTTATTCACTCATTTACAATTCATGTCAAGTCACTTCCACCAACCCCCACCCTGCTGCTTGACCTCCACCGCCTCGTGGAGAGGGAGAGACGGTGTCAGAAGAAGAACAAAAAGAAGAAAAGGAGCCTCTGGGCCCCGATGCACATCTTCCCTCTGACCTTCAAATGGAGTTGATCATCAAGAAGACTCTTTTTGACAGGTTTTTGACACCACTGAAGAATATGTTCTGAACTCCTCTCAGTGGAGCTGATGGTCGGAGTAAAACACCGGACAATGATGTCTGTGTTTCTTTCTCACCGCTCCGTGAGACATGTGCTCCCAGGATTAAAAATGCTATCACTTGACATCTACAGAACAGGAAGTGGACCTCGGGTTGAGGTAGACAGCTTCGCCATTTCTTCAAACACTTGAGATATCTACATTAACATCAGCCTGACAAACCCTTTTGGTGGATGGATGGTTTTCTTTGTAGATTTGTTTCAACTATAGTCACCATCATTTCTGAACATTAAACCTCCATAAATTGGTCTTTTGGCCACTTCGGTGCAACACAACTAGCTGTAAACCATGACAAACATTCATTTATAGTCATGTTTCTGGCCACCTGAAGAAATGAGCCCGATATTCCCTCTCTTTTAGCTCCGTTTTTGGTCGCCACTGACTCACTGCCATTTAGTTCAGAGGACTTTCTGTGCTTTGTTCAGAAAACTAAAGCCAAGAGCAGATGATGTTTTTTCCCCATTTTAAATCAAATATAATGAACTTGAAACCTGATATTTTTAGCCACTGAGAAGAAAATCAACAAAAGCCTCGCGCCCTGAGGTTCATGTCTAGGTTTAGAAGCTGAATCCATATTGATTTCTTATTACTTTTGTTGTTTACCGTGTGCTCCGTGTTCTGCTTTGATATGCAGTCGACATTTCAGTTTGCTGTTTCTTTCTGCAGCTTTGCAACACAATCAAATCCACCAGCTTTCGGTCTTGAAGGGCTCAGGGTTTTGTTTAGTCTACAAAACAGCTTGTGTAACCAGCTGCCTTGATTCTGTGAAAAGCTGCCAGCAGTTGGTACAGTGGAGGCAAAGAAACTGAGTCGGTCAGACAGTCTATCCCTCCAATCCTTCAAGGCAGTCTGCGGCGGTGATGGATGAGAATTGAAAGGCAAATCAATAGAGATCACAGCTTAAATGAAGAGTGATTTTAATTGGCTTACTGTTATTGACGTGTGCTTCCCTCAGCTCCTTGGACTTGCTCCGGGGGCCGCGTGAGGGCCTGCGCCGGGGCTCCAGCAAGTGAAGATTTGCCGATACTCAGCTGTTCGATGAATGAAAAGACGACTAACGAGGGGTGACAATAGCGAATAAATTTTCATATGCCCACATCTACCTGTGCTACATCTATTTTGAAGGGCTGTTAGGAGATTGATGAGCGCACTTGGGATGACAAAAAAAGTAGCACAGGTTTCAATCCATAACAGCCACAATCTATGAATAGACACAGAAACACGACATTCCCATTGAAATTAAGTGTAAAATAAATGAAGGTGGAAGCGGAGAACAGATAAATATTCCTCTAATGTGGCTCTATGAAATTATAGGAGATGGCTTTGGCAGTTTCCCACGGATCCTAATAAATTCTCAAAATGTACTGATGAAATCTCTTTTGCATAAAGAGGTAGGAGCTCTGAGGTGGAAGAAGACGTAGAGTGCAATTTCGGTTTGGCGTTTGCAGGCTGACACTGTTGTCGATGCTTTAAAACTCATTGGATGGTTTGTAGATTTGCTAATGCTAATGCTTATTAAACTGGATCTCAATTATTGTAGTCAATAAATAAAGTGTGTTTCTCCAGCGGTTCTCCGCGAGGTTTTAAATATTAATGCAAACGTATGTGGATATTTACCCAATGTCATATTAGCTCAAGTGACACCTAGTTTGATTAATAATAAATATAATAAATGTGCCTATTTAGTCATCTTTTCTGGTATCTATGCACAGATATCAAACAAATCCGAGAAGAGAGAGTGTCAGGTTTCCCCATTTTTCAAAATCTTCAGTCAAATATGCAAACGCTGCACATGATTATGAAATAAGACCTGAAACATAACCCCTAACTTTCGATACACGCACCGTCAGCAGCGGGGAACGCCTGTAAGATTAACACGGAGGACCCCTCTCCTTATTGCGTTAGGGCTGCCCGAACAGGCCGTTTTAATAATGGATACTCACTCATGCATATTCTCAGCGCTGTGTCAAGCACAGTGGAATTAAACAAGTTTATCATCTAAAAAATGACACGTTCCATATCAGCCGTATTCACAGAGCGGCCGACGGCGGCGGGTCCGCTTCTTTCGCCTATCATGAAGATACTGAAATAAGACAGCTATCAGCAGTCGTCGAGAATTTATAATTTCCTTCCAGGGCCAATATCTTCAGAGCTTAATAACCAAGGAACAGTTGTGATACTGGGGGAGTTTTTAGTGGTGGCAAATTGGTCTTCGGAGGCTGAAGGGGAATGAGTGAGTGTTCTGATCAACATCGCACCAATTGAAATGATAAAAATAGGCACCAAAATGAATCATAGGATTATTGTTTTTCATATATGATCAATTAATGTATTATCAATTAAATCATAAATATTTCTTCATATAATGAGACACCTTAACTTGTAAAGTGCTGCTTTGATGCAAACACTGTTGGAACAACCACCTCAAACACAAGGGGGTCTTTCAGGTACAAACAAGACCTTAATTCAGATAACGTGTACAGATTTACAGGCAGCTTAAAATAGTCTTTAGTTGTAGTCTGGTGCTTCCCTTTAACACTTAGAGTGACTGGGAGTTTAACTGACTTAATCTGTAATGGTGACCATGCTGTTCGGTCTGCCACCAGACTGGATTATTCCAGGAAGCACAACTGGAGAAGGCATTTTTCAGTTGTATGTTGTGTCTATGATCTGGTTAGATTTAGGCTTACAAAAAACACTTGATTAAAGTTCAGAAAAGAGAATGTTTTGGCCTGGTTCTGTCACCCGAAACACAACGCGAAATTCTTCCAGCTCACGGCAAAAAAATATCCGGTTTTGTTGTCACAAACACGGCTGGAAAATGTCGTATCAAAAACCATCTGTTGGTTTCACTCTTACAAAAGTTGAAACTCCATCTTGTTGACAGTATAGTTGGCAATTTTCAGATGCAAATTTTTTCTAGCATGTAGGGCGCCCATCACGTCTTTTCCACTGGAAAGGCCCCCCCGAAGAGCACTTCATCGTATTTTATCTGCCAAAGGGCCACTCAAGAGGCCACTTTTTCCCCAACATGGGGGAATTTTTAATAATTTGAGAAAGAAAATTAGAGCAACATCTGAGTAATTATAAGAATATCTTCATTTCTTTTTTTTTCTTGCATCGTGACGGAGACTCATTAAATCTCACCCTCTGGCTAAAAAAAATGGAGAGGCTGGTTACCGAGCTCTGACATGGCATCCGCTGCGGTATCAATGAAATAAATTCTCAGATGAGGGCTTGAACTTGGTTCCAAAGGTGCGTCCAACAATCTCTCATGTCTGGGTGAGAACTGGTGTTTCTCTGTGCTCATGAGTGCGAGGAGGAGAGAATGAGAGGGAGTGATGGTCAGAGAAGAAGAAGTCTAATCTTCCCACAGGATCAGTACTATTGTTAAACCTCCTAAATCACCTGCAGTGAGTGGAGCAGAACAGAGTAGCCTGATACGAGGCTGCGAGATTTCTTATTTCATTTTTAATACCTCCAGATCGGATCCACCCAGGATCGCGTTGCTGTAATCCCTTGGCTCGATATCCCCCACGTTCAATATGTTAATGTCTCCCACCAAATGGATCATCCGTCAGACAGACTTGGCAGATGGGCTTGCAACCGTTTTCAGGAAAGACAGATGTATCAACACGCCTTTTTTTTTTTTTTTTAATCTCTGTGTGCTTTTCAACGGCCGACTCACCATCAATACAACAATAAACGCGTGTATTTGTGTATCAACAGAGAAGGTATTATAAGCAGGACCAGAGAGCTACCCCACATCATTTTTTCCCCAGGCGTATGAAAGACGGTGCACACTGGAGGACGCACGTTACATTGTCACTACCCAGAAGACAGAACTTAAAAGAGGCTTTTGTATGTTTGAATTGCCAGAATCGTTTCTCAACGTGTTATTTTTTTTCAGCCGGATAATGATCTATTTCTCAGTTCCACAGTGTCCTACTTAGCCTACTTATCTAAGTTGGAGGGAAAAAAATAATCATCTGATGTGGAGGATGCTTCTCAGCCTTGCTAATGCTGCTCTGTCCTTGATTATTATCCCTATTATATAAAACCTTAAGGCCAGTTTTCTTTCTTTTTTTATTGCATTTCTATATGTGAGAGGCTTTATCGAGCTCGAGACAATGCTGTGAACTTGTTGACTTGAATAAAGCGCAACAGCGATGCTGACGGAGAAAAAAATCCACCTGAATATCAAATCGATGTTTTGCTAAAAAAAAAAAAAAAAATAGATGTTTTCAATGAGAAGCAGACAAAAGCTGTTCTCCACATTCTGATTCAGGCCTGGGCATCTCAATATTGAATAACCCGTGAGCTATTATGATGCTTTTGTATGCAACGCATGATTTATTACTGCACCTTCTGTTGTACCATCAGAGCCTCCGAAGATGGCGCGTTGGAGAAACTCTCCTCAGCAAACACAAACTGCTTTTGTTTCCTCTTTGTCTCCTATTAATCAACTTCATTTGCAGGCTGTTTTTCTACCTGAAGCGCCTGGCAATGATACGCGGTGCAAGAATCGGGGAGCTGTTTACACACGATCCACGTCAATTCGCATTCCGTCAGTAGACATGCAATATTTTATACATGCGTAAACATCTCGGAGAAAAACTCCCACGAAGCCAGATGTTGTTTACTGTATCTACCAAAGCCGAGGGTGTAGATGCGTCATGTGCCGGCTCGCAAACAACGATGAACCCCGTAACTGACTTTGAAAGTTGACAGCGATATTGAACATCAAAGCTGATTGACTCACGCCTTTTATATCCCGAGTAACAGCCTGATTGATGATGAGGTTTTTGTTTGTGCTGCAGAAGTTCAGACTTGATAGTTTTCGCTGCTTATTTTCAAAGGGGACGGATATAAAGGGGAATATATTTGAATGCATTTCCATTAAAACACTTTTAAAGTGTATATGCGCTGACCCACGCGCGGGTGTTCTCTGGATGTGCTACCAAATCAGCTCCTCTGTTGAATGTTCGCAGGATAAAAATTAAAGCTGCGTCGAGTGTTCCAGTCGGACGACTAGCAGCTCTCAGAAAACAGGCTTTCATGTGCTCTGGCTGACAGGCTTTTGATGTAAGAAGCAGAGTCTAAGATTAGGCTTGGAGGATATCAGGCTGGCCTTTAGAGACAGAGAGAGGGGAAGAGACAGAAAGGAAAAAGAAAGGTGCAAACGTGGGTAGGTGTACTTGATGTTTATCTACAGAAAAATTCCTCCTTAAAGATCGCAAACCCCCCTTATGATCCACAGCCACCATGGCTGTGTGGTTTGTAAACACAAATGAAAAAGAGTCTCTCTGCCACAGATATTGAAAGGAACACACTGTGACAATCAACTCTTTGTGTTAAAAGTCTTATAGCTCTCATTAGTATTCTCGGCAGCTTCTTTTTTTGGCTCTTCCCTTGATATAGACAATATCTCTAGAGAGAGAGAGAGAGGGAGAGTCTGAGCATCTCAAAAGCTTCATTCTCAGAGAGAAAAGACTCACGCTGAAGTCATATCAACCCCACTTCTCCCACCATATGTGCTGAGGGAAATGCCCCATTGTTCATTCTTGACCATTGAAATAGTTGTCAAAACAAGATGAGGACAAAATCTTTATAAGTGTTGTGGAGCTTTTGATCATATCGCATGGTCCTCCTGGGCGAATGGAGTTTGCCCACTTGTTAGGATAAAATGTTTGCAGTTTGAAACCACTGATGCGTACATTTGTTCATGTCTTGGGCTACATACCAGGACATCTTCAGCTGCGTGTGCAGGGACCAAAACAGATATTTTAAGATAAAGCATTATCTTTTCTGAACCCTAACCAAGTGGTTTGTCTACCTAAACCTAACCAGAGCATGAGCACAACAAGGTAAAACTGTAAATGAAACCTCGACAAAAATAAAGAAATGTAAAGTTTCAACATATCCATGTGTATTTGCTAAGCAATGGGCCTTAGGAGCAATGGCTGTCTCAGGATCTCAGGATGAATTAAGTTTTGTTGGGTTTGTGGAATAATTGCATTGCATCGTCAGCCTCCTCATGCAGCTGCAAACGATGATTTTGCTGGCCAAAATGGCAACTCTTGTCAGATTTCACCAGCTGTGGCTAGCTAGCTAATTAAGCTAGTTAGCCAGTTAGCTAGTTAGATGCATGCATTGGGTGAAAGCACCTTTTGTGGCTGATTCATTTACTATGGAATCAGTTCTCTCGTCTCAAATCCAGTGGGTTTTTTGAGTAGGTCATCAGTTAAATACCTGAAATAAGGTCCTTATTTAAACCGTAAGAGATATTGTTCTATATAAAATACGTCGGTAAGGCGGTTGCTGACAAGTGGCTAAATGAAACTACAGAAGTTGTCAGGGACATTAAACGTGCCGAATACGGAGACTCATCTATTCACTAGTCAGTCTTTACAGGCCGACTTTATTCTAACTCCAGCCTTCCAACTTGAGCATTGTACAATAAAGTGTGTATATTATACTAGTAGTTCAGTAAGACACTCAGTGGTGGTGATGTCGAAGTCGTGAGTGCGTGATGTTGTTGGTTTTGCAGCCTAACATGAGTTTTTGACTTCTGATGACAGTATTTATGCCTCAAAAATCACAGAGGAGGTGTTCATCTGTGAAGACTATCTTGCTGAACAAAATGTGTTTTATGCAAGTATCATAAACCTGCGTTCGCCACAGAGCTTATTTTCTGCAGTGATCCAAAATCCAATTCAAAAATCTCATCGTCTTCTTGATGTGGGAGCCAGGGTTGATGCTTACTTCTGGGTTAGCCTCCAAAAATACATCACCCTGGCCGCTCTGAACCATATTTACTGCATTAGAGCGGGTCAGCAGCGTTGCTCTTTATCAAGATTTACGGGGGAAATTATGCCGCTCTGAAAACGTTGCTAAGAAAAGATGCATTTTGTGCGTTACCATCTGTGAAACATAGGGCTTCCACAAATTATATGTTAAACAACTACCTACCACCCCCCACCCCCCCCCACCGATAGCACATCTGTCACAACAACACATAATTTGAATTCGTAATGAAATGCACCAAACAACTAAGTAAATGAAGTCGACGGTAGCCTTCCAGCTCAGACATTAATTTTTCATTCGGTTTGAAATATTACATTCCTAATCACAATATGAGCACTAATTCATCTTCCATCCATCATTTTAAATGGAATACATAATTCTCCAACCAGCTCTGTGCCATATGTGGGAGACTGATAAAATCCTGAACCTGGGGTCAAATCAGACTTCTAATGAACATGTAGTATCTTATTTGATTATGAAGCTCCACAATGAAATAATTGAATGAAAATGCCAATAGGAAGCCAAGTCTGAGGTTGGGCCAGCAGCAGGCTTTGACCAATCAAGCCTAAAAGCATTACTACAACTATTTCTGAGTGATTTAGCTTTTTTTCTGTAGGTCAAGCGTTTTTCAATTTTTCATTCCCTTAGACTTTAAGCTACTTGAGCAACGAGGCAGAAAAAAACACATCACAAAACTTTCAAATCAATCTTTAATGGCTTTTCTTGTTATTTTACATTCTTTAGCCCGTGCACAGCCCCAATTTCAGGTTACTAGGATCCCATTACTACAGGATCAACAGGAATGCTTTTACATTGTCCAGCCGCTGCTCACGACCCATCCATCTTTCCCAGATGAGAATGAAGAAAATGAAACATCTCTCAAAGTTCGAATTTTTTTTATTTCCCTTGTCTTGGCATATCTATTAGTGACAGGAACAGGATTGGGAGAGCAGCCGTCTGGCACTCTGACTGGAGGACACCCATATGCTGCTGTCATGTTCCCTGCTAATTAGGATTAATGGCAGCCATGACACTGCCTTACTCCTAAGCCTCATGCAACCACTCTTAGAATCCCACTTAACTTTCTGTCTCTTTACCCCCACGAAAAAAAAAAAAGAAGCCTGTGTGGAGATTAAAATGATTTCTAGACAGGACTGGCCAACACTTTGTGGTTCTGCTGACCTCCAGACAGTGTTTGACGGCTTGTCCAGGTTGCCTGATGCCAGAAGATTTACCAGATCAAACTTTTTTGGTAAGCCTTTCTTTTACAGTCCCCTAATTACCAGGTATTTACCTGGTAAATTCATGGTAACCAATGGTAATAAGAAAGTAAATACAATACCTAGTAACACATTTTTGTTACCATATATTTACTGGGTAAATAGCTAGTAATTAGGGGACTGTAGCTACCTGCTTATTACCAGCAGTAATTACCCAATAACACACTATAATTTACCATATAGTACATACATACATAATACAAGGGAAATGCCCAGTGTTTTGCCCATCGTTTCATTGTATTTACTTTCTTATTGCCGTTGGTAATTACCTAGTAACACTTTTGTGTTACCATGAATTTACCAAATAAATACCTGGTAATTAGGGGACTGTAAAAGAAAGGCTTACCACTTTTTTCCCTTACATTCTTATAGAAATCAACAGAAGTTAAGGACCTTTTATTGAGTGTGTTGTGGTAAACCTTCTTTCCTACAGAGCACGACTTTCTGGCCTTTCAATAATTAATGAGGTAGCATTGCTGAGCTGTGTTTTCTGAAGGACGAAATCGGAGCGCACACGGTGAATGAGAGAATACAAACAGGGAAAAAAAGGAGCAAATGTGACAAGGAAAAAACAGAGGCATTAATCGCCGATTACTTCACTAATCTAGATTGCGAAGACCCTCGGCTTTCATTAGCTTTACCCTTGAATCTGAAACAACAACACTAATACCTCGGGTTTGTGCCGGTGAGATATCCTCTCACACCAATTTGCAACAGGGCCTTTGTGTCCTTTAGATCTAGCTCATGAAAGGTATGCCAGGGCAGCGTACCCAGTGAAATTAATTAAAGCACACTCAAGGCTTTTCCGAGTTTGAAATCTTCACACCCTCTCAGCGCTCTTTTCAGCTTACTCTACATGAAAGATTCCTTCTGTAATACCCTCTGCCAGTTTCACTTTTTTTTAGGTGTTTATATTTCTGTTAGAACACATAAACCACTTCATTTTCAGGAGGTTAAACCTGAACTTATTGATCAGGTGACAACCAGGGAGAAGCAGAGCAAACTCTAAACCAGTGCGACGTTAAACTATTGTAACAGCGGCTTAAAGTTAACGTATTTTGGGGGAAATTATTGTCTGCATGCCGCAACACGTATTTAGAGACAGAGTGAAAATGGGTGGGACTGAGGAAGGGTCAATTCTTGGCAGGTTCATCAAATGAGTGTAGATTTTGCAGTGGGAATTAAAGTTTAGGAAAAAAAACATGGTCTGTTGGTGGTCCGTATGAAGCGTAACAATCCACTCAGTAACAATTTAGATGAGTATGTAAGTGCCCGAGCCTGTGCTGAGACTGATGTGAGCCAAAGGATGATCACCGTGCAGCAGAGGAAGACACCGGTCTCAAGAACAAAAGCAAATTCGACGGACACTCTTGATTAATTGTTATAAAGGCCCGTGCAAGCAGCGACAGTCTAAGTTAGTTAATTCCGGATGCAGGGAGGGATGGAGAGACGGCAATAAAATTATGCACACCGGCGGTTTCAGTTCTGAGGCAATGTTTCCTTTACATTTACATTTTTATTGCTGTCCATTCCAGGTCATTTCTTGCGCAAAGCAACATCAAGCCTAAACTAATTTGATGGCAGCTGTTTCACATTCTAAACATTTCCATTAGCGGCTCGACCTGTCCACGTAATGAGACATTGTTGAACGTGAAAATCTATTTCTGAACTGTTTTGATTTTTCACAACCTCAGATTCTGGATTTTCAGCAGCATTACTGAAATATAAACCTTAACACTCGTGCATCTGTTACAGGCCCCAAGCCTGACTTACCAGTGAACAGATGTTGTGTCCTTTTAGAAGCAGAGGAGATGTTAGTTAGAGTTCGTTCAGCAGGCTGGTTTCTCTTTTCTTCTGCTCATTCACACAAATTGCTTCTCGTCCACACTATCTCACTTGTAAAAATGATGGGCCAAACTGCTGGAATCACATTGTTTGCCATTTATAAATCAACATCTACTAATCTTCTAAATACTTACCAAGTCCTACGACTCACACCAGTTCATGCTGCCGACAGGCTTTCAAAATATATATTACCAGTAGCTTTTACAATGTAAAAGCTAAATGTATGTCAATGTTTGTAGGATTTGAAGACATTCGGGGCTTGAATAATATTAGGTAATGTGGAATCTGTAAATTAATTAGGTGAAAGTTTCCTTTATTTACTCGAAAACCCTGCTAAAGGGAAATAAATGTAAGCTGTGCGATCAGGTGAGTGTTGCACGCTAGCCAAATAGTGTCACCTACTATTGTGATGAAGAGAAATGCCAATTTCAACCATTATTGAAGAGTTCCTGAATTCTAACCCTTGTCTTGGAACAAAAAAAGATTAAGTTGAGATTTTACGCCTGAACCTGAACGCTACTCTAATTATCCTCTACTCGTCTCTTCCAGCCGTAAATTGAGCCACTCACCATCAGACCCCTCCTCACCCTCCCACTGAGTTAATTTATAGACCAGCAATTTCAACAGTCTTTATGTTACAAGGACGAGATCACATTGTCATTCATTACATTTTGTGTTGAGCTTTATAGGGGCTTTAACATTCAAAATATTCAGGATTTTAGAAAGTGACGTGCCGATGCTGATGGACCAAACCTGTTATTGCTCTACAACTAATTTTGTCAAATGACATAAAGAACCCTTTGCCATCCTTAGAAATGTGCTGTGATGAGATATCACACACCTCTAACCTGTTTATTTTTTACTCTTTCCTTCAGCGGGTTGTTGTCTAGAGCTCACCTACATACTTTCAAAAATACTCGCTAGTGTAGTACTACTATCAGTGAAATGGAAAATCCTGAAATAAACATCTTCACTGTCCAACGAAATGAAAGCACAAGCACCCTCGGACTCCAAAAGTCACAACAAAACATCCTTCACTGGAAATATATAGCCCTTTGCAGAAAGGAAAAGACCCACATCTGAACTAATGAATGACTATAAATATTCAGGTAGTGAATTCTTTTAAAATTGAAAATGGGTGGCATGTCCTTTGTAAGTGACTTCTTCTCAAAGACAGAAAGATGAGTCTCCTTGCTCGCACTTCAGACACTGAAGGCTCGTGTCCTTCCCTCCGGCTGAGGTGAAGTGAGAAAACAGGATGGGAGGGAGGACTGGGTGGGATGTTCGACTCTGGGAGGATTTGTCTCCTGGTGTCGAATTGCACAGTAAATGTCCTGGAGGTTGATCGCGTTTGATCAGTGTGTCCATTACGCTCTCCGGTCACTAATGCTGATGTGTCGCATGTCTGAGTGAGAAATAAGGAAGTTACGTACTGTGAATGGGTACACACGCTGATACACACACACACACACACACACACACACACACACACACATACACGGACCTTAAACTAATCTGAAACAGTACATTTCATATCTGTTAACTAACGCTACACCTGTTATTCTGCCTCACTGCACGCCAACACGTTTGGATCAATTGACTGGGCACAACGTAGACGCTCACAGTGAATGTAAACACAGAGCACCATCATTTTTGCTCCAGTTCCATCAACGCTTGTACAAACAAGCATCCTCAACAAAAACGTTGGTATACTCTGAACATTTCTGATATAAATGGAAAGCAAGAAAAAATGGATTTATAGATGACTATAAAGATGCAGATGATAGCTTATATCAAAACAAGAGATCACTACAGCTTTCACAAGAGATGATACAAGATGATTCTGATTTCATGATCAATATACCTGCCTACAACTTCTGTGTCTGCCAGCATTTGAGTCATGCGCATAAACTAGACACCTCGCATCCATAGACAAAGCAAGGATGGATTACTGAATGAGCCTGAATGACCCAAGAGGTCAAGAAGACCAAGTTGTTGCTGGCCATCCCAAAAAGGCACCAGAATACAGGAAATGACATCTAACAAATTCAGAATCAGAATTTTCATTATGCATCTGTGCCCTGGGGGACAGTAGTTCATAATCCGCCACTGTTTTAATATAATTTCTAATGTAACATTATAGTGTGACATGTGTGGTGAATCTACGGTGGTGGGAGGGGGGCCCCAAATCAAATTCTGCTGAAGGCCCCCAAAAGGCTTGGTCACATTAGAAAGTGATGGTGTGAAATTAAGCGTGGTCATGTTATGACTCACTGTTGGTAACCTTCTGTACAGGTAGTGGACCAACTGCTCGTTCACTAGCCAGTTAACTGTGGGAGCCATCGGTAGGACAGCGACTTGTCTACTACTACATCTGGCAGTATTTTCCTCGTACAGTATAAGTTTCCAAATACACTATCCACTACCACATTACTGTTTGTTGGTCTTGTAAGGCTGCGTTATTGGCTTGAATTGTGGGACATTTATTTTGAACAGCATCAGACCAACACATCCCTGTCCCACGCTGCCGGCTTACACTTTCACATAAACATCGTCTTGCCTCTGTTGCGGCTCTGTCACCACCTCCGCTGGTTACAGAGGCGGAACAGAACTGTCCCTCGCTCTGCCTCTGTAATTTTCACACAGACAACGAGGCGTTTTGGAAATACATTTTGAGAGAGGCTAGTGACTCTAACCTTATTCTGTTCTCTTTACTGTTCTATTTTTCTCCCCTCTGACATTTTGCTCATCATTGCACACAATTTTGTTCAATAAAACGAAGGGAATGTTTTCCGAGCCAAACAGGTTTGCTAATGGTCAGTAGGCAAACTTACGTAGCTCGGTTGCTAACGGGATAATAAGTTGAGACAGTTTATTCAAAAGGCAGTTTGTACCTCTGACTCCTGTCTGATAACCACGGCTATTTTGTGGAACATTTTTACCTCAAAGGTGAACACTGTCAAGATGGATTTCCATTGGTCAGCAGCTTGAATGTGCAGGTCAAACATCACTAGCATGGAATTCTACTATTTACCTCTGTTTTACACTTTGCCGTCACAAACAAATCCACTTCTTATGGCGGTTCATTTTTCGAAAAATGCAAAGAATTCGCTAGAAAATGTTGCCACTTCACTGTCTGCCTGGATTTACGCATTAATTTCACGCACACACACACACACACACACACACACACACACACACACACACACACACACACACACACACACACCACTGACGGTTTAACTGAATCTGAAACGTAATTTTTAGATTTCCATACAACAACACCTGCACTCTTTCATAAGCAAA
>OMLP01044581.1:40713-75073 GCA_900302685.1 Spondyliosoma cantharus
TACAGACACACACACACACACACACACACACACACACACAGAGCGATATGTGCTCAGCTTTACATATTTTGCATGAACACACACACACACACACACACACTTAAAGATATACATACATGCACACAACAAAATCCGGTGGAGACCCTTCGCCCCTCATCACGGCCTCTGTCACAAACGCTTCTTGTCGTCAGGCTCCGTGTGACTCCCCTGAGTCGGTTGCCAGGCAACCGAGGCTGCATTAACATGCGCCGAAGAGAGAGGGAGCAGGGGATACCTCTTGCCTGTGGAGCAAAAACAACCACGACAGCGTCAGTGTGAGGCGACGGGTTCCTTCACAGCATCCCCCTTTCTCTCTCTCTCTCTCACTCTCTCTCTTTCTCTCCCTCCCTCCGTCGCTCACTCTCTTACAGCCGTCCGGCGTTCACGCTCTGCTCAGTTAGTTAGGGAGGCACGCTCAGCCACTGAAGCGCAAGGAGAGGTATGTGAGGTTACACAGCATGTAGAGCAAGCAGGGGCTTCCACCACTTCAGCAGAGGTACCTTTTTCCCCCCTTTTTATATTTCAGCATGAAACATTTAAAAGCCAAGACATCAGCCAAACATGTTTTACATTGCTGAGCAGTATAAAAGTTTGATCGAGGAGGGGAGCCTTTAATAAGGGTCGACAGGGGTGTCTCGGCAGGGGAGACAGCACTCAAGTCTCTTCCTCTTTTCGTAAGCTTCGCGGAATTAAGACAAAGGAGGATGGAAGTGTGCACATGAAACAGCTTTGTTACCCTCCCGCCCCCATCTGCCCATCAACTGGCTCCATTCTTCAAGTTGACATCATCCTTCCACACAGACAAGGAGAAGAAGAGAAAGAAGAAGAGGAGGAGGAGAGGTGGGATCGAGGCAAACAAAACAGACTGGGGAGGAAGAGGAGGAGGTGGGCTGCACAGTTTCAGCTCTCGCAAAGGCTGAGGAGGAGAAAAGTGAAGGCGGCTAGAACTTGGCCACGAGTGAGATGAAATTCGGGGAGGAGACGCTGGAGCGCTGCAGGGTACGACATCCAACGAGAGCCCGAAAATTGGACCGCCTGGAAGACGAGCCAGCAACCTCCGGATACTGCGCCCCGCCACAGCCAAAGGATGAGAGGGGTCGACTTTCACCTTAGTTGCCAGGGATGTCTGTGCACTACGGAAAGGCGCCCCCCTCCAGCATGTCCAATGCTATGTTATTCCTGATGTTTTGCAAGGTAGGTTCTCTGAAAAGTCATCCCACATCTGTCCCCCTCATCATCCCCTCAGCAGCTGCAAGACTGTCAACAAATACTTCATGTATCTGTCCCCATTTTTAAATGTCATGACAGTGTGTGGCTGTGAATTTATTATGCATCATGATATATTCTTCATAAATGCATGATATTTGCAGGGCTCAGCTGTCTTCGTATGCATCATTGATTGAGGTGGCACCCTGAATGTTGCCGTACAATCAGAAAACCATGCTCCTTTTTTTGTTTCTCTCTGATTAGCTGCGGTGGTTATTTGTCCAGAAAACACGTCCACATTGCCCTCTGGGAGTTTTTCCTCGTGCGTGTTGTTAACAGGTTTGAATGCTTCACACGAAACATCGAAAGTCTTTTCGCTTCTTGCATTTCGCAGAAGTAATTGGTTGTTTTCTGAAGTTAAACTGATTCAAACAAATCTTCCGCAGACCCGTTTTTGGAAAGACATATCCTCCTTCTTGTCCGCGCTTTGTTTTTTTGTTTAAGACCGTCTTGGATGTCTGAACTTTTCTGTGTGGTCTTTAGCGGGATTTCTTTTTCTGGATCAATAAAGAAAATGTTCCATGATCCGAAATAGATCTGTCACTTTCCTCTCAGTTACAGAACAATGGGTGCAGGTTAATGGAAAATGGGTCACGCTCACGATTGTCAGCAACTGATTTGATTTCACTAAAAACTCTTCTCCTCTTCCTCTTGTGTCTCTCCACACGCACATTGTTACTACACACCGTCTCTCTGAATGTGTGTGTGTGTGTGTGTTTCTGTGTCAGCGTTTGATGGGCGTCAACCTGTGTGTGTGTGTGTGTGAGCACATACACACTCGGGGAGAAGGGGTTGGTGGAGCCGCTCGCTTTAATTCTATTTTATAACAATGCCAAAAGCGACTCAGCCTGTCAGACTCTGTTAGCATCTGGAGTCGTTTGACATGCTCGGGATTATTCAAGTGGCAAAAGGTTTTACTCTTCACTGATCTGATCTGAGGATGTTAGCTTCCGTTAGGTGTAGCAGGAGTGGCCAGATTTGTTGTCCCAGGTATGGCTTCGCCCCCTTAGTCGCCCCTCTTACTCACCCCCTCCTCTCTCCCCCTGTATGCTCTTTTTATACAAATACGCTTCTGGCTGTTGCTGTACAAGTGGAGAGCCAGGTGTGAGCTCGCCCTTGTGAGAGAGAGAGAGAAAAAAAAACCAACGCTCTCAAGCAGATGCTTTTCATTTTGTGACTGAGAGATGCTACATGACAGCAACGAACCGGCTCATGATTAATCACGGGGGGGGAAAGTTAACCTGTAAAAGTGTTGGAAATGTTGGAAAAAGAGCTCTTGAGTGACAAGGAGAATCAATAGTGAGATAACTAAATCCGCCGTACCTCAGAATAGCACACAGTCAAATGTCTAATCAATAAGAGGTGGAGACATTCTGAACTGTGTCCTGACTGGATTAATAATCCTTTCATTTGATATGATTACACCCTCCTCTGCCAGTATGTTCCACTTGACTTCCTGGATCATGATCTCTACCACGCACACCCTGTCCAGCCCGAGTGTTATGCAGACAGAGGGAGTCGTTCTGGGTGGGTAATGATTATGGTATTGTAGGATGCCAGCATTGGCTGCCACTCGAAACAGACTGCTCTCTGTTCAACACTGGAGACATTACATGACGAGGCACTGGAAGCACAGCACCCAGGTTTGGGGCAGAGCCTGGACCGTCCGTCACCACCACTTCGATCCCGATCCCTCCCACGATCCCTCCTCCTTCTCAGAGGTGGTGGAGGAAGTATCTTTTACTTAAACAGGCAAAAAGCAGGTTTTATGCCACAATACATCACTATGAAGTAAATGGTGATGGGTGTTGTTATTCGCGACTGAGGAAAACAGAAACGATTCAATTGTCTTTACAACAGTGGCGCCTACAATAATACCACTTGGAAATGGCAGGGGGGGAAAGTTGTCTGTTGCCAAAAGTACCAGCAAAATCTGACCTAAGAGAAACTATAGAAACATTATCATTAAAATGTACTTAAAGCAACATTATGTAGGAATTGACATTTTGTGGCCGATTTGGCGCCACCCACAGTTTCAGCGTGCAACACCACTGTCGTGAATACAAATCCCAGGTCTATAACAGTATTTCAGACGTTATGCAGGTTTTAACTACACACAAAACAAAAGTCACAACTTGAAGTAAACGTGTGTAACGCTGTGATCCAACCCTCTCACTGAAGTTATGTAGCGCCAAAACAAGTGATAGGGGAGCGAAGTGGCTGAGACAGAGACACCATTCACCCTATTGCAAGAAACTGTACCATCAGAATGATTTTGAAGCTTTTATTCTATGGTGAAAAGTTACACAATATTGCTGTAAAACGTCCCCTGTGACAGGTAAATTATTTTGTGCTGTACGTGTAAATAGCCCTGTCCTGTTTTATCACGTTCAAGTGGAGCTAGTCTTAACTACTTTCTATAGAGTTGGGTAGTTTAGTCCAATTTTTCCCAAACTCCACAGTCACAAGATAAATCTGAAGGGTTGAGAGGACAGATCATTTAAGCAGTTATTCAAATCCAAAAAGGTCACAAACCCAAGAAAGAATGGGAAGTGAAGTCCTACTCCATCTCCTCCACCATCCTTGGGCACATTTTCCCCACTCGTGTTTTTTCTGCTGAGCGCTTGTTAATATCAGCAGCTAGCAGGCGTCTTCATGCATGAGAGCACATCCAGCGTGCCACACAAAGATCTCCATTCAGGTTGAGGGAAGCCCTGTTTATAGTGCTCCCCAGGAGAGGCAATCAAAGCCCATTGTTACAGATCAGAGGAGGAGGGCACACTTTAACACAGGAACAGAGCCTGATGGTGTTTTTATGTGCGTCAAGAGCAAAGTGCGTGTCGATGATTGGACACTGCTATCATTCAGAGCCACCGGGTGGGATGTTAAGGCTTCCAGGAAGGACTATCACAGTGATGCTCTTAACCTTATAAACAGGCCGGAGCAAAAGATCTTTGACTTTTACAGTATGAAATATAAACTTGGAGGTAATCCATAAACACATTGTTTGATGACGGTCCTTCTTGTATTTTCTAGGATTCCTGTATTTGACATTTCAGTCCTGGCCTCGTGTTGAACTTATCAAATTCTTATAATGATGATCTCGGTCAGTTTCATCTCCTTCACATTCTCCCTCTTTGTAATCCATCAACACCCAGACTTTGATGTACTGGCAGGTGATGATTGTCTGCCAAGACCTTTATCCTCTGCCAAACTGTCCGTGAACACAATCAGGGAGTCAAAGAAAAAAGAGCAAAGTGCTGGACTGGGGACTTAAAAACTCCACTTTGGCAGCGCTCCCTCAAAAGGTTACATACATTTTAATTACTGCAAAGGACGCCTGCAAATGAGGTTTAATAATGTGGGCTTTGCAAAGGTTAATTATTGTAAACAACTGTGTTGAAGTTAGATTCATCATTAGGAAAAGGAAACAATTAGGAAGGGATGTTTTTTTTAAACTTTTTACTTTGTGATCACTTGAGTGGGAAATGTTGTGTTTTCTTATGGATGATTCCTCTTCAGGTGAATACAGCACAGAGAGTACAGTGTAAACAGAGAGCAGTACAGATGCCAACTGACATCCCGTGAAGTGTCACTACATAGATGTTTTAAAAGAGAGCTCAGGATTATATTTATTTTTGCAAGTCAGTTCCTCTGTCGTGAAGTACATCAGCTTAAAAGGCACACCGTGTACCCAGGTAGCACTACAAGGTGTAACCCCTTTTTGTAACTCTCACTGGAAGTCAGAGAGGTGTTTATCTTGCATCTGAGCTTTTTACTTAGAGGAACAGCTCCCTGTTAGAAGGTTTATTTTTAGTTTGCATTAGCTTATGTGCTTTACTGTTGCTAGTCAGCGTATAAAGCCCATTGACCCGCAAAAGGAGTGCTTTTGTCCCCAGAGGTGCCTGGATGCCAACTCGCACAAGCTGCTGTGCCTACGGCTGAAAACATACAGCAAGTTCCTGATACCCCACCCCGGCCTACTCAAATCAATATGTACACACGTCCCAGAAAGATCCTGGGGCAGGAATTTCTGCTGTCTTTTTTCACTCAGAGAGCTGCCAAAGCTATTCCTCTGATGTCCAGCATGTCAGTCAGGAGGAGAGTTGGTGTCTGTATGAGAAGATCACTATTACCATGGCTGCGATGTCTTATAACCAGAAGTTTCACATCATGCTTGAAAGCCAGTTTCACCTCTATAAGAATAGGAAACTGTCGCAGTACATCAAAAAAAAGGACCCAAACACAGACACAGAGGCAGGCAGGCTGAACAATAAAACACAAGCTTTAACACTGAGCTGATGTCCAAAGTCCAGCAATCAGAAATCCAAAATGCAAACAACAAAAAAGCCAGGGAACAGGCACAGGAACACAAGAGACACAGGTGAAAACCAAACCAAACCAAACCAAACCAAACCAGTGAAGAGTAAAGGAAAAAAACACACAAATGGGCTACAGACAAAAACAGGAAGTGGAAAGTTAAACATGACACACAAGGATAAACTTTAAACATGAAACAGGAAATCAACTTAACTAAAAGTTAGCACCATGACAGAATCAACCAAACAGCCGTGTTTACATGACTGTAGTTTATGTCAGGTAAAAAATACACTGCTAATACTGCTTATATCACACTTTATAAGATATTCATAACACCTGATATTAATGAAATAAATGAAGATTGGTATGGCACTGTTCACGTTAAGCGTGAAATGTTTTATTTGTGTCACAGGCATTTGTGTCAACAATGAATACCTCACTATAACACATGTCAACGTGGTCATAACAATTTCCAGAAGAAAAAAACAATGTATTTCTAATTGTTACTGGAGAAGTCATTTAAGGGAATTAAATAAGCTGAGTTAACTCTATTTGTAGTTACAACACAAACTTATATAAAACTTGATATTATATTACCAAATAGATTATTTATTGATGAATAATTCAAAACTGTGTCTTTGGTTTGGATTGTAGAATCAATTAACTAATCAGTTAACTCACTGGACAAAACTGATTGCACTCCTTGAAAACTGTTTTAAAAAGCTGGCATAAAGCATAAATGTACACATATATCCATTTTTAAGATGATTCATTTCATGTTAATGAGATGGTTGGCGCTGCTTCTAACTCTCGTGTGTTCATCGACTTCCCTTTTTTTTTCTCCCCCAACATTTAAACTCAGCAGATGACTATATTTTATTGAAGGAACGGAGGAAAGTAATTCACTTCTGATGGGAAAATCTTTCCCATGTCCTTGAATAAAACATGGCTTTAAGGAGGCTTATAGGTGCAACATGCAAAGAGCAGCAGTGCATTAGACCCCACATATTTACACTTTGAGTCTTGTATATGTGCGTGAGTGTAGTGGTTATGAGAAACTTCTGCCGACCCTGAGTAAATACCTTTGTATATGTCTCGTGTGAAATGTGCCTTTGTGTCTGATTGACTCTTTTTCTCACATGTGAATTCAAACTTTAACATGAAAGTAAAATAATGTCACAAGTGAACTGGATATATTTCGCAGGTGAAATTTACCTTTTCACATGTGGATTGAATAAATTCATATGTGATTACTTTTTTTGTGTAAGTTTGTGGCTTACTTCCACATGTAGACTTCAATTTCCACATGTGTTAACAAAACGTGGCACATGAAATCATGCTTTTTTCCACATGATTAGAATTTTCATGTGGAAACAAAACACTCATTCCACGTTTGATTTACTATTTTCACAGCTTGGTCAGTCGTCTTCAAAACATGATGCTCTTCCTTCCTCTCTAACTTCCGTTTTGCACATAAAGAGCTCCGCAGTCAAACTAGCAAGAATACATATCATGACACACTATGTATTTTGGAATGATATTAACTTTGTCAAACAGTTGCAGTTTGCTTGAGAACTTGGTGACGGTTGAGAAAAGATTGTTGTGAAGACTTTGGTTAAAATACGTAATACCATTTATGTAAGCTGCAGAACTGACGTCACTTAACATACGAGATGTCACTCATGTAACGTATTTGACATCAGTCACGTCATTTACATATGTTTAACTACTCTTCACAGACAGGATGTGAACCCTAGTTCAGTATCAGATTTGCACTTACATATCAAGACATTTTACAAAATAAAGGCATGAATCACAACACATTAACTTTCTTTTAAGAGTTGGCAAAAAGCTGCATGAATCACACACCCCTGCTGCTACTTTCTCTTCTCAAGCACTGACTCTTAATTCTGTTAATCTTTTTCCTGGACGCACACATGTTCCAACATATTTTCTTGTATTTATGGATAAAAACAGTCCTTAAAGCATCTTTGGCCACCTCAGTCCTGATAAAATTGCATTTGTGGCACCAAAAACCACAGTTAACTGGCAGCTTTTAGTTGCATATAATCCATTTAACTCGCAGTATTTTCTTAAATTAGCACAAAGAAAAAAATATCACTCGGTTAATTGCTTTTTTAATTATGTGTTTTGCGACACTGACCATCTCACCACCAGATAACTTTTATTTTTGTTTTATTGCCATTATCGCTGTCCACCATACACTGCGCAAAGACCAATCTTCAAAAAGAAAAATTAACCAGTTGCGGCGACTAACACGTGAATTGTGTTTTTCTCTTCTCTCTTATCTGCTCGCTCCAGATTGGTCTGAGACGAAAACTGCAGACTTTTCCAGAGAAAATGGTAAACACTCTCCACAGTGATGAGGAAAAGGGAATCCAAGACAAGGAGAGTAAGGAGGAGAGCATCTTGGCCATGTTGGGCATCATTGGGACCATTCTCAACTTGGTAGTCATCATCTTTGTCTACATCTACACCACCTTGTAGGTCGTGAACTCTCACTGAACTTCATCAGCCGACAGATCGGAGTTCATCTGTGCCGCCGCGGCTGCAATATGTTGACTGATTTGGAGATGACGATGGGAGGTGCGGGGAAGAGGCCCAGCTTCCCCGGTGGTGAACCGGATCTAAGACTGTGCGATCGCCATATGGCATCCATCCTGCATCGCTTCAAGCAGCTAAGACTATGTGAGACTGGCTTGTTCCTCTCCCCTTTACAGGTAGAACTATCCAGAACACCTGGCCGCTTTTGACTTGTACATAAATGCATGATGCTAACGAGAGACGCTCAACAACTAGAGGCAGCTTTCACCGACACAGGGACACGAGAGACTGCAGAGGGAGCGTGGACACTTTTGGAAAAATATTTTTCAGACGTTCTTACTAACTGAAATGTGGAAATTTGCTGACATGGGATGTACGATGAAGATGTAAACACAGGTATCTGCATTGTTGTTTGTTAATTTTTCTCAAATACTCTCTTAGTTAAACAAAGCATTCATCCATTTATATAAGATTTAACAGACATATTAAAGATGTAATGTTTGCTTTTTGTAAACCATATTTCTCACTGTTTTCTGTAAAAAGAAATGACTTTGGATGATGTTTTATGGGTCGCATACAGACAATTTGGAGTTGTTTAATGTGCATTCACTGAAAAAGAAGTGGTGTCTTTAAATGGCATCGAGTCGGTTTAAAGTGCTGAAGCGCTCTCCGCAAATGGGGGCACTTGACATCGCGCTTGACATGAAATGCGGGAAGATCAGACAAAAACGGGCTTGATTATCATTTATTATTCAAGCTTTTTAATGCATTACTTCAGGGTCATCAACACCGAAACAAGATGGATCCATTAGTGAGGAGATTATTTTAATGTCTTTAGCTCTAGAGGCTGAGAAGCGTCTTCTAAGGTGTTTTACTCATCAGCTACAGCCAGATGCCGCCTCTTAAGTTGATACTGAATATACCTACATTTCACATTGACAAACACGGTACACAATAAGCTCTTCACTTATAAGTGTACATAGAATCTACTGAGATCGAGAGCTTTGGATAGTGTGCATTTTTCAGCCTTTGATCTCAGTTTATACATTATTGATTCAAATCTTAGACTTGTGCATAATGACTGTATGCCTTAAAAACATGAGGAAATGGCTATTTCCATGATGTATAAAATTATCAGGTTATTACTACTTTGAGAAAAAGGTTTCGCTTATTGTACATATTTCTAATTCAATGCCATTGTCATATTGTTTTTATTGACGAAAGGTCATTTACTGGGTCATTTTATAACGGTACCCTGCTTTTGTCTTATACAACATGCAAAACATTTGAGTTCTTTAAAACTGTACGAGTGAAAGGTGGAGTTATTTCAAGACTTGGGCCATTTTGTGATTTTTTTGCCACACTGGACAATACTGTATGTAAATGTTGTGAAATTTACATGACCGCAAGCATTTTTAGAAGAGCTTTTGGTATCGGTCTCTTTAATCGACTGAACTGACACTGTGTCATTGATGCTTTCGTCTCTCTTTGAGATGAAATTAGGTTCAGATATAAGCTAAATTTTACTTTACCCTGGACTGAAAATAAGGTGACATTTTTGTACTTCCTGCATTAATAAGTTGATCAGAATCTGGGCCGGTGTGTTTCAGCTTGTTCGAATTGAATCAGGTCGAGTCATGTGGCAGTGTGGACTAAATTAACTTCCTGTTTTTTCATTAATTCATGTCATATGATGCTGAGTTACACATTGCTTTAATTTAATTGCATTCAAAGAATTGTAAAGCATTTTGGGAAATGTGCTAGGTGAGTCTAAATGCAGGCTATTCTTTTAAGAAGCTACAAGTTTAATCATGTTTCTTTTGGAGTTTCCACTGTCCTGTCAAGTTTACGACTGCAGCTTTTAGTTTTACTGATTAAATGTGCCGTGATATTGGCTGCAGTGATGTAACTGCGCATATGGAATCGTTCAAAAAGACTGAAAGCAGCCTCTGTGTATGCCCCATCTTACTATCTGAATAATGCGGCCTTTAAGTAGCAGGAAAAATAGTGTTGACTTTAGAGCAGCTTTTTGTTGGTCTATGCATCAGTTGCTTTCTGAGGCTTAAAGATAGCAGTGAGCCATCAATGAGTGTGACTGCATCATATTTTAAGACCAATGTGCCCAGGGTTGCACAGGTGGGCGGATGTACATTCGCTGTCTACATAATCTGGCTGCTGGTTGTGAAAGTGACAACTGCGTCAGTCTGAAACTAGTAATGACATTGCTTTGTGCCAGACTATAGATAGAGCCCATTGAGATCAGATGACAAAACATCTGACATATTGTATAACATCTTATAAAATCATAACCTGAGCATTTGTTTCGCTAAAAGTGTTTACATCTCTAATAACAACTATAATGTGTTACCTAGTGAGCTTTACAGGTGCCAGTAGGTGCACTATGTACTAATCCAGACTAGCTATATTCCCCATGCTTCCAGTCTTTTTGCTAAACCAATCAGCTCATAGCCTCAGATTTAACAGACCGATTCTCATCCAACTCTCTCCAAGAAAGCATATAAACGTATTTCCCAAAATGTCAAACTATTCGTTTTTTGTTTTTTTTTTTCCCCAAAAAGAAGCTCTAAGAGATGAGAGAAGGTAGATAGTGAGAATGTAAGGCTCGAGGAAACAGGCTGCATTACGTTGTAAACTCCTATGTTTGTGTTTGTCAGTCAACAACCTCATGATTTCAGAAAGTGCCTGAGATCAAAGTGTCTCGACTTCACCAGTTGAGAGGTGAAGGAAAGGAAAACACAAACCGGTGAGAGTTATCTCTATAAGGCTGCCTGTCACACAGCCGATAGAGGGGAGGAAGTCTCCCCATCCACTCCACCGCATTCATAATGGGACTGGATTTCTACTACATGGCTTTGTTCATAATTTCAACAATTTATTAGTATTTTTTTTGTCTTGGGTGAGGTGCGCCCTTAACTTTGTTTAGCAGAATATGGAAAATGAAAGCCTAGTAAGCACATGGACAAGTCTTACGAATGTATTCATATTTAATGTAACAGTTTATTCTTCCTGTTATATGTATTGTTTACTTATCTTTCCTAAAGCTATGTAATCGGAACCTCTTCTTATGTTTTATTTATCGTGTATGCTAAATTAATATTTAAACTCATTCAATAGTCTCTTGTGGGTGACAATTGGAAAGGTGAAAAAAGTTTTTTCAGCTTGCGGTTTGGTTAAAAAAACATGAAATAAAATACATCTTGAAACCGATTTCACTGGGATGTTGTGTTGGAGTAAAAGGAACGGTGATCAATGGTCATGAATTCTGTTTCATGCGGTGCAACTTTAGCATCAGAGCACAGCAGATACGCCCATTAACTACAATATACATCCATTTTAAAAGTCTCTTTTCAGCGTTGTGAACGTAGAGAAAGACTTTTCACTCAATAGCAGTGAAATCTCTGAAAATCTATCTTCTCCTGCCCTGACAGCTCTGTGAGATTACAACAGAGCCTTGAAGAGGAGGATGGAGGAAGAGCGCAAACCTTAAAGAGTCTGCGGCGTTACATCCTGCGAGACATATCTCTCTGTCTGGCTGCAAATCAATTTGAAAGACGGAGAGAAACGAAACAAAGCTCAAAGCTAGCCGGACAAAGATGCAGAAAGCAAATCGCCCTAAACAAATTTATTTTTATACCATCTCCATTGGGTTGATGTCTTTTGGGTCATATATCTGTCAGAATAATTTCCCACTCCATCAGGAGGGCTCTGTGACTGGTAGCGTACTGGAATAATCCTGTTTGAGGAGAAAGAAAAAAAAAAGAGAATTAAAACAGCTGGACTCCATTTTTTTCTTTAAATGTAATAGATTAGGCATTGAACCAAGAAAAGAAACAACAGGGCTGTTTGAGGAACCTCAGCTGCTTAAATTCACACATGCCCAGAAGCCTGCTTCAAGCTATTGTTTCACCTGGATACAGGAGGCAGCCGCCACAGCCTTTTTCGAAAATCATTCCCCTCTTTTGAAGCTGAAAGATGCCTGGTGAACAATGTGCAGGAGATTGTGGCGCATCGCAGATGGATGATTCAAGCGAGCAGATTGTCCGTGCAGACGTTCCATCTCTATCTAGCTGAGCTGACACCGTTTTGATGGTTTCACAGAAAAGCTGCGCGGGCGATTAATCCATCTACCACACAAGCTCCACCAAATCAACAAGACACACTCGTGGCTGGCAACGTCAGGCTGCCTCTGTTGTTATTCAAAAGGCAATTCAACCTGTGGCGGCAGCGCGCATTAAAATTTAATGCCACGTTGCAACATAGTTTGCCAGTAGGACACAAACTCACTGGCTGCTTTTCTTTCAGCAATCATATCAACAGAATACAGATTATTTCGTTTCAAAACACCACCCTTCACGCATGATCACACCCAGTGTGAAAATAATTCGACTCGACTGGGAAGAGGGTCAAATGTTTAATCTGTTTTTGGCAATAACAAGTTTTGCTGTAATTAAATCAGAGCAGAGTGTCGAGAGGAAGACTCTAAACAAGAATTTGATCGTATTTGTGTTCCTTTTAAACACTACCTACCGGCTTTTTTATTCTATAAAGAACGCTGAAACAGACACAACGACAGATGTAAAAAATGTACTGCGCTTTCATGGCCGCAGCTGTATAAGCTACAAGGCGGAGAGAAGAGAGCTGATCCAGGATCATTTTTCATCTGATGCTTACATTTTGACGCCTCTGACGAGAGTCTGTCTCTCTCCTGCTCACATTTTATTTTTCTAAATCACTTGTTCAAACTGAAAACATTGAAAAGATTACAGTGTGATAATCTGACAGTTTGGGTAGCAAAGGACTGAATGTTATTCAAAAGTTATTTTATTCCTTTGCTATAATATAAAGAGGGAGTTCTGACATATAAAAGTTGTAATATTAAATATATTTAGCTCACATCATGTTAAATACACACTGGATACAATACTAAATACACATACTAAAAACACTTGAGCTTGAACCATTGGTTTCTATTCTCTGACTGTCATTGTTTGGGTCAGGGTAGGGTTAGGGTTGCTCATTGACTATCCGATATTTATATCATTCACAGAAGAACATCACAGTATTCAAGTTAATGATCAGTTGCGCAGAATCCTTTTTTCTCAACAGACAAGGGTGTGTTTGTTGCACTGTCCTTTTTCTTATAATTCTTTCCTGGACACATAAAGGGTCAACAGCTGGATGCACACAATTGCACATTTTCTGGGGTTGTCAAACAGCATCCTGGGAAATGTAGGAAATCGGTAACTGAAGCTGTCGCCTGTTAAAGGGAGAGAGGAATCAGCATTAAGGTTGGATTTATTGTCAAATACCTCCTGGAATATACCGAACCCCAGTGGGATAAGAGGAGTATATGAGTGGGGCATCTGTGGGGGAAATCTCTGGTGGGGGTGACACATCTTGATCTGTCCTGACACGTGCTCTGACACACTCAAATAGAAAAACGACCATCAGCGTGTACCTGGGTCACACCGATTTCAAATAGTCTCCTGCACTCTCAGTCAAAGGGGCTTCAAGAGCTTGAAGGAAACAATGCAGCACTTTTGCTACCCAACCAGGTCACAGTTCACTCCTGAGTATCGATGTCGTGACTTCCCTGAATCCAAAGCCCTCCCTCAATTAGAGATCTGAGAGGATTTCCCCAACAGATGTGTCCTATATAGATTTCCTGTCACAAAGGGTGCACATATCCAGCTGCCTTTCTTCACACTTATTCATGCAGAGAAATAAATCCTGTGATCAAAATCGGGGAACGGGCTTGAAAGCTGTGACAAATCCTGATATAAATGTAAAACTTGAGAGAGGAAAGTGTGAAAGTGTCGGGTTCGGCTCGACTGTTGGAGATTACCAAATCTTGCATGGGAAATTTTTCGGGGGGCGTGTTACGCCGGAGATCAACATGTCGGCCAAGATGGCTGCTTAAGATCCCAAATACTTGGTGGTATTTTGGGGAGATTTTATTCTACTGGCAAAGTGAAGAGCGTTAGCAAGGTACTGAAGGTGCAGTGAAGATAGTTTTACCGAGGATTTGAGCAGGGCAGTAGTGGCTTGTTTGCTCTTTCTTTAAGGTGAATTGTGGATCAAAAAAGTTGACAGTGCATTTCCTAGCCGGCTCTCAGATGTCAGTCAAGCATTGCTGCAGGAAAACACCCACCCAGCGGCCTCAGGCTTCCACAATTCAATCCTGAAACCATCTAAAGTTCTTTTGAAAAACAGAAGTATCATTATGGTTTATATGTCCTTACACAAAACGTGAGGAGAGTATGAATTCCGGTACAACTTTGATGTAAAATAATTTTTCCTGTCTGCCCTCTTTGCAAAAAAACTGGAAGCTAAATCCTGACCAGTGGAGAATAATGAGAAAAAAAAAGTCATTAGTTTCCCCCTCACTACGTGAGAACCAAACGGTTCTCATATCATTACGCTTGTATTAAGATCATAAAACACATGCAAACAACACACCCACGCATCCATCTCCTCTTCCCCTTAAACGCACGTTCGCACACACGCACACACTGTCGCTGCTTTATTAGCAGTAGACAAGATGAGGACGAGTAAGTCATTAGAAGGGTAAGATGCTTCAAAGCAGTTTGTCTTGCATTTAGGACACGAGCCAAGGATGCTCACTTGACAGAGCAAACGTGCTTTGCAGTCATCTTTACCTGTGAAAGTGGGTCATCACTATCACTATCAACACACTGAATGGAGAATAAAACTTTATGAGCCTCTGCTTGGCAACTTAAGACACTCAGCTGTATTTGACATTAGTTATTAGGGAAATTAATTTTAGTGGACAATCAAATCCTCATTCACGTCACAAATTATGAAAATAGAATAGGAGTGGGACCATTGTGGTGTGTTTCCACATATAGAATTTAGCATATGTGTCATGTTGTTGCAACTTTATGCTTCTTTAGGTTCAGTTTTCTATATTATCTTGTGACAGCATTGTGCTTATGGTCTGGTTGGGTTCAGGCGCAAAAGGGTTAGGAAAAGATCATGTTTTGGCTTAAAATGGTTGCCACAAACACAGCTGGAAACTGGCCCGAGGTCTCCTTAAAAGGCTTTTGTGGAACTTCTGTGACGTGCTGAAAGCTGGTTGTTGGCGGACTCCATTTTTCTACTATGACATCATCTACTGTTTTATCCAAAAAAAAGCCACTGAGGCACTCGAGAAACGTGCATGAAGTCACATCCTTTGGACTGTTGCCGAGTCCTTCACAAAGAAATCCAGAGTCCAGCAGCATTAAACAACTTAAAAAAATCTTCCATAGGCTTGTAGAGGCAACAGAGAGAGACGAGGAAGGTCTTATTTTTCACATCACGTTACAATCTCCTCAGATATGGCTAACAAAAAAGTGATTCTAAAAATATTACGTAGGGTCGGCCTTCTTGCTTGTAACTCCGACACCAGCCCCTTCACCTCCCGATATGAAAGTCGGCTCATAAAAACTTAATGTAAAGGTGATATGACATGTCCTGTAGGTACGTCAATATGGTATGCCCAATGAGCTGGTGGGACATAGGCTACTGCACAAACGTGAAGGTGTCAGTGGGTTGGAGATCAGCATATTAGTTCAGATCAGTTTCTCCTTACAAACAGGTTCAACATCAGCATGGGGCGTAAACTGACCTTGGTTTTATTAAATTGTGCTCCAGTCAGTGCAGCTCTTTGACCACGATGTGATGTGGTGACTATGATTAATTATGTTAATATTTACTCTGGGTCTGCTCTCACCGAGCAGCGTGATTAAGTAGCTCTCTTGTCAACTGTCAGCCAACTTTTGCTTTTTTAAATCCAGGCTGATCTCCCTAAGTATTGTGCTACCCGACTGGAAAGTCTTACAGTAAGTTGGAAGATTTTCTCTTGCGGTTTGGAGGTCAGGCTGCGTCTCAGCTTACCGTGTTGCAAGTTTTTGGGGTTTATACTTTGTGGAATATACTATATATGTCACCCGTTTATGAGATAATAATCAATCACAACTCATAAAATACATGAAAATTTGACTTCCTTGAGCAATGTCAATGAAGGATTTTATTGTAAAAAAGGTGTGCAAGACTTGGGAGGAAAGATTAAGAAAATAGATGCCTGCACGGCAAAGGACAGATCACAGCAAGCAGTTTTTTTAATGGGCAGAGGAGGAGAGAAAGTGGAGGGGGCGTGGGACAGCTGTGTTGTCTCAAGCTGAGACTGCACGAATCAGCTCCCAGGATCTGTCACTGTTGTCTAAACAAAGACTGCTGAGCTGATCGATAGAGTGCGGAGCATGGGGCTTCTGGAAAACTGACTATTAAGGTGAAATGTCTGTCATGTATGAGCACAGTGTGAACGAAAAAACTACTGATTCAAATAAAACCTCTTTTGCCTTTTTTTTTTTTTTTGCATTGGGGCCGCGAGGGACTGCCGGTCAGAAAAGCACGAGATAGATTCGATCTGGTGTGAAATCGATGCCCGCTAACTACTCAGACTGTAGTGGATAAGCTCAGCAGAATGGGTTTTGCTCTTACTGTACTTCTCACTTTGAGTGTGATTTGTGCCCAGAGGAGAGGAATGGATGACTCCTTGGCCAAATGATTAAAGCCGGGCAGACGTGAGGTTTAGGCAGAAGAAAAAAAAAGTTGGCGACCAGACACAGTCGTATTCAAGGGGCCGAAACACCCCAGTGCACTTCAATCAGTCCAGTTGTTGAGGTGGCACACGCGCTGCGCGGTTGCTGAATGTACATTTGCTCATTCCTGCTGCTTGAAGCACATCTTATATTTGTATGATTTCTGCACTGGTGCAAGGTCTTCACGCTAAAATGAAGGCGAACACACGTGCACAGTAACTTACTCTAAGAGCACACAAGCACATTATAACAGCATTTATTGCCATACAAATATATTATTCACACACTATAATATGCTCCCATTTCTAATAAGTTGCCCTTTATAAAGTGTAATGACTTTCTTAACAGTCACTAACTCACTTACTATTGCTTTATAGATCACTTATGTGTCAGAGGAAAAACTTTATGAAAACTCTCCATGGCTGGTGTTTTGTCACGCTGCAGAGAACTTCTAACATTGTCCTTAGTGATAGTTTCCAACTGAATAGAACATAAGTGTGTGTGAATAATTGATCAAAAATAAACTTTGGTTATTAATTCATATGTGAGAACCTCAGAATCTCGAAGCCTTCAGCTGTTTAACCATTTGGATTTTGGATTTCGAAGGTTTTTCAAACCCAAGAGAGGAGCCGATGTTTTTCCTAACCCACGCTGGTTTAAGCAGTACAAATCAGACACAAAGTGATGTAAGCCTTACTTGAACAACCAGTAACACTCTTCCTACAGAGGGATGGATTACATAACAAAGGGAACCACGTTGCGCCTTGTAACATCTGTTAAAATCAGTACGGTGGGCATCAACACTGAGGATGTAAGAGCTTAAATCTTAAAATTTGTTCTGAAGTTTCTGCGTGGGTTTTTTTTTTTTTTTAAGGCAGTGAGAGAGATAACAAAGCTGATATCAATACAGAAAGCAGCAGCACTTCATTCTCACCAGCAGAATACATGTATTTATTAGCTTTGTATGTGTCGGGTCAGCTTAAACAGTATAGCATCAAGAAAAATTTGTATGCTAAAATATTGATACATCTCTATTAAGTGTGTGTAATGCATTGGAAAAACAGATGGAAACCATCCCCAGGAGTCCAAACGATAGCCTGAAATACATAGAAAATAATGTTACAGCATATCTACTTGTCATTGAGACTGTTTCAGTGCGTGCAATTAAGGACTCCCCTCATCATGTGTCTGAGCAGCAGCAGCAGTCCAGTACAGCTTTGGCACACAGTCACATTTTAATGGGGTCACAATCATCACAGTCTCTGTCTGCTTATTGGACTGCACTTTCCTCTGTCGGGCTGAACACACACGGCTACCACTGCTTTGTTGGACATAAAACGGTGCTGTAAGGACAGGCGTAGGATACAGAGGCAGACAAAACAAGCATGCAAGATGACTGCCAAGGAACAGAGGGGACGTCTTCATTTAGGCTGCCAGAGTAATTTCACAGCTCCGGAGACGAGTCTGGTCTTAAAGAGGAGGGGGAGAGGTGGACACACACTGCCCTCTGCTGATGGATGATCGTTATTTCAGGGTTACTAATCTGCTCATGTACAAGACGGCTATAGAAAGGGTGGTGTGTTTTATTCAGTGCATTCAGTACACTACTCATTTAATCAAAACAATGAACGTGACGTAATGAATATGAAATTATACAATAACAACAGAACCGCATACAAATAATTAAACATATTCACATATAAAAGAAGAAAAACAGCCATTTTCTGTATTGTTTTCAGATTGTATGTTTAAAGCTCTGGTGTTTCTGATATTTTGTCCCCCCCCGGGAACACGACGCGCAGTATAAATGTATGAGTTCATTCCCAGCATTTCACATTATGCGTCCCTGACAAAATTTGCCAGCTGCTGACATCTAGCTGACATAGAAGGTAACAACAAAGTGCATCCAGGACGCAAATTAAAAAAGCAGTTTTTTTGCATGAGGTTTGGTGGCTCACTCCGCTGATTATATTCCCTCCGCAGCTTTAAGAGCGCCACTCTGTGACTTATCTGTATTCAGGCACTTGCAAAAGGTTGCCCACACCACCTGGCCATTGATATTCAACCGGATGAGCGTTTGACTTAAACAGGCAGTGCTCTTACTCAAGAACAAAAAAATCTCATCTCTGACTCTCAGTGACGTGAAAAGTTCAGGCAGGGGTTTGAAAAATGACACAAACACGCTGCAGTGACAGAAGATGTGCTTCTATTCACCAGGGGAGGGAAAAAAACCCATTAAACTGTGGTTTCTACAGTTTCAGTTGTTTTAGCCGCAACAGGTCACACAGAAAACCAGTGCAATGACAGAGGGTCATTGACATAGCGAGTTACTTGAAGAACCGAGCACAGTGTTGGTGAAATAAACATGTTTAGTCAGAAAATGAGGGGGGTATGAGACGTGTAGCGTTCATGCTAAGCTAAGTTAAGCTGTTAAACAGGCTGACGACTTGTCACAACACCATTTAACAGGCAGCTCCCGAGTTAACACCACTTAATACTTCCCGGGCTAGGCATGAAAATAAAGACATCAAACATTCATGAGCTCATGCGCCGCGGAGATTTACACGTTAATACAGACAGTAAATATGTCGTCAATACGACTGTGTCACACCTGACCGTTTTCTTAATGAGTCTGCCGGCGGACGCGACCTTGCAATCGCTCCGCTTTAACTTCAGACATCCAACATGAAATACAACCTTTGGGGTCGCTCATTTTCGAGTGTCTTCATTCGACTCTGCTGACAGAATTAGGGGAGACAATTATTCCATTAACTCAGGTTGAGAATGTGTCACCTTCTGGGATGAGCGGCTAATGTATTGCATCTCCGTGTATACATGAATAATTCATAATCATTAATTACACCCGTCTTTATCAGACCCTTGATAAAGAAAGCACATGATTATGTGCTTAATCTTGGACAGTTTACAAATGAGAAATGTTTTTTGTTTTTTTCATAAAAGGGGTCAAAACAGGGAAACATGCCAGGAAATTAGGAAATTCCCACATTACTATTTAGAGATGGCATTTTGGAGCAAAACACAAATGTTTTTGCCCTTGGACCTGCCTTCAATTCCTTGCCTATTAAACAGCTTCGTATTGTTTTTAGCCACAAGCCACAGAGGTCACCATTAGTCAAGCCAGCTATGTATTTCCATTTCTGTTTTATCCAAAGAAAAAATCTGCCCTAAAGCTCAGGATTTCTCTCATGAAAAGACACTGTGGACGCTGATTGAAGAGGACAATGTAAACACTTTTAAAAGCAACATTTTCTAAAAGAAGATACCGCTGAGCACAGTTTACAGGAAAGAGAGTCTTATTTTGGGTCAAACAATGAAATTGTTTATGAACCATTTATGGAGTGATTGTTCATGGTAAATTAGCAAGTGATGTTTATAATACTTTGCAAATGTAAATAAATACTGTGTGGGTCAGTATAAACTTTATTTCTAAGACATTATAAAGTTGCAACTGATGTTTATAAACCTTTAGAAATGCTTAACAAATGATTCTCTCACTATTTTCAATTGGATATGTCAGATTTTCACAAGTCATAATCACACAATTACAATTACACTCACAGACATTAGAAAAGTGATTACCAATATTTTTGTGACTTTAAAGTACTGACCACTGGATGTTTTTTTTAAGGGGTGAGCAACTGAAAAAGTTGTTTGCACTGTAAAATATTAACATTTGAATAAGTCACAACCACACAACCTTGTTTTATTTATTCATCTGTCACAACAGCACAGACAAATCTTCACAGTCTATTTAAACAGTGACAAACAGGCTCATCAACATGTCTGAAGTCACAGCATCATTTGTGAGCTCAGTTGTTTGACCGAGTGACATTGGTCTCCTTGTTTATCCTTCAATGTTGTGTCTCACGCTGCACGTCTTCCTAGCTTTAGGGGATGGCAGCGGTGGAATGATGATTGTGTGTGTGTGCATGTGTGTGTGTGTGTGTGTGTGAACAGACAGGGTTGATGACCTTTTCAGAGAGCTCACATTTAACAAACACTGACAGCCTTTTAGAGACCACTTACCATTCATCTGGTCTACAAGATTAGGCCCTCCAGTGAAACTACACAGTGATCGAATCATCGTCCCCAGACGGCAAGAAAACACAAAATCAATATTTCAGCGGTGAGGATTCATATTTTAGGAATTCCGGCAGCAATGTGCAGCAGTCCTCCATCCATTTTCTTTACCTGGTCTACTATGCAGGTTCACAGGAGGGAGGCTGGACTCTGTAATGCATTTGGCAAGGGGTGGGGGTACATTTTGGACAGGGCACCAGACTATGACGGCGACGTCTCTCCCCTGAACCCGAACTTCCTCTCTGAGTGAGACGTCTGCCCCCACAGAGACCAAAACTAATGGTGCACCCTGACAGCCTTGAATCTGCAAGTCAGATACCTCTGAAAAATCTGGGTCAAGTTTCAAGTCACTCAACTTTTTCTAGTTAACCACAACTGTGTGAAAAAAAAGTAGCACATTAAAGGTGCAAAGGTATCCAACCTTTTTTTTTCAGACCTTATTCTCACAAATCCCATTAATCCTTTGATGGTAAATGTACAAAAGTAAACTCGATATATTAAAAATATATTAATTAACAACCATAGCTTACCAAAAAGGGTACTTGGCAGTGCTTTACTCTGCTTATCCCTGGCTAATCATAAGAAAATGGGCAAACAGGTGGAGCATGGGTGGACATGAGGTGGCCAAAAGAGGCCTAATTACTGACAGCTAGTCAAAGCACCCACACTCTTGAATATGCATAAGCATAACTTTAAGTGAATCATGAGCTACAGACCAAAACTGTTTTTGTACCAGGCTGTAGGCCTACACATGTTTCCATGGGGGTCTTTGGGGATTGGCTCAGCGTTGGCTTTGATTTTCAGCGGAGGTTGCAGCTTGTCAACAAATTATCTAAAGAAAGATTTTTCCAAACATTCTGGAAAATGTGCTCCTTTGCTCTCTTTGTAAGATTTAAACAAGAAAATCAATACTGCTCTCATGTCTGTGCATTAAGTGTGAACTTGAATGCAGGAGGCAATTAGCTTAGCTTAGCATGAAAGCAGAAAAAAGGGAATAACTTAGCCTGGCCTTATCCAACATTTAAAAAAAGTGCCTACCTGTGGATCGTCAAGAAATATATGAGCCAGTAACTTCTTGTCTGTCCCTGCCTTCTTAAACAACAAAAGTTAACATGCAAACTCCTCGTAGAAATGCTTAATCCAAGGACCCTCTTGATATGGACCAACAGCAGTCCTTCAATAGATTTCCTTTGTGTGAAAAAAGGACAAGAATAAACTGAGATTCATTAAAGAAAGAGTCTAAGGTTGTGTTTTCATTTCGTCTTCCAAAAATAGTCAAAGTACATTCCACTTGTGCAACAAGACGGATTTTACATGACTAACCCGCCAGCACTTAACACACACGTCCTCACATACACGCCAGTGAGACAGGTTCAGTATGAGTAGTCGGCCATAGCCATCCGGCGCAGCGTTTCATGCACCGCTGCAGCAAACACGAGAAGTGCATACCGGAAACAGGCCGACAAGGATAAAAGCAAGAGCAAGCGAGCCCGGGGCACGCAACGGCTGCCTTCGTCTGAGGCCGACTCTCACCAGCCCGGCTGCATGTTTGTCCTATTAAATATGAAGCAATTACACAGCCTAACACAAGCCACACGGCTTCTCAATCTCACATTCAAAGTGAAAAAATTCCTCTCCTTCCTGTGTTTTCCCCTGCTGCGAGAAAAAAAAACTTCAATAGCATCTCCTGGTGGAATCAGATGCCTCCTCTCCCCACCTCTCCCCGGGCCGACTTTTGTGGTGCGTTGATAGCAAGATGAGGGGCAAATTGATGAAGTTACACTTGGATGAATAAATTAGTGGGCCAACTTCTACCAGAATACATTTACATGTAGATGAGATTACAGTCTTGACATACAAGCTCATTACTGGCCTCTGCTGCTTCCTCCAGACGTCATCACCCAAGTGCATCCTAACTCATTCAGCCGGGTCGCTGCTGTGGCTGCAAGAACAATACATACAGTAACTGGCTGATTGATGCGATAAATCAGAGGGAGGAGGGGGGGGGACGCACGCGTGAACCACCAGCCGCAGATTCTGAATGCTGAGTTTTAGTTACTGCGCCGACGAGACCCCGAGGTGCAGATAAATGTCTCAGCATTCGAAGCTGAAGGATTCTTAATTAGAGGCTAAACAGCGCAGCTTCCGCCAGCAAACACCGTCGGAAGAAAAATCCTCCAAGAATTCACACGTTGACCCCCAAACTCTCTTCTTGCCTTCTAGTCTAAAGCAATGCTCCCTGGAGAGTCTTTTATGTCCATGAAATAAAGCACACTTTTAATGTGGTCGTAAAGAAATATGAAAGAGGAATTCTGTTTTTTATGTGGCTCTGTGAGGGGGACACGAGGAGATTGTGATGCAAGAAGCAGCAAACTACAGGGCTGTTTAACACACAGCATGACCTAAGCATGTGTTTAGCTGAGCAACGCACACATACACATCTGTATTTAGGTACATTTTTCCTGGAATGATTCAATTTTAGAACTTTTCTAAGCCATCAAGGAGTAAAAAAATCTGTCAAATAACTCAAGATTCAAGCTTTAAGCAATTGTGAAATGTAAAGATAAGATTTACTAATATTTTATGCATTAGATTTCAGTGAAACATTTAAGAAAACCCACTGCTCGGCACCAAACAACAGACACACAGATGGCAACTAGCTGGTGAACATATGGGAGCATTTAGCAGCTAAACCCTCATAAGTTGGTGGAGACCAAAACAGAGCTAAAAGTAGAGTGAATATCGGAATCATCAGGTGTCTAGAAAAATTACTCTGAATGCAAACCAAAGCTGGTCCATGCGCACTTCTACTTTAAAACTGTCTTTCTCCCTTACACTCATTTGTATTTTCCACCTGCTGCAGACCTCTAGGACAAACATGGCAGTCTTGCAAGTGCGAAGGAATCAAAGCAGCAGAGCTGAAATGGCCTGCAGCCTGAAGTGAAAGTGAAAAAAAAAAACCTGGACACAAATGGAGGGCGAAAAACAACACAGGGAGTGGAAAGGTAACGGCGGCTCTGCAGGGAAATCTGCTGAAGGGGAGGCTCAAGGGGAGGATCAGACCCCTGTCATCAGTGACCTGAGCGCTCACACAGTCATGCACATGAGCACACACACATACACACAGTCAGGCTGCAGCATGAAGGAAAGCCTGATGTTATATGAACCGAAGAAGCACCAAGAAAAACATAATTCCCCAATATTGCATTAAGAATTCGCATGCGCTGCCCTTATCCATTTTCTTTTACTATCCTGTTCCTGACGTTTCCTTCATTTGTTGAGTTGAATTTTCAAGGTAGCAAACAGATGTTATGACATGATCATGATGCAGTAGAGTAGAGCTGACCCATCTAAACCATTTGAAGGGCACTGCCTCGAGAGTGGGCACATCAGCACCTGTCACTTCTTGCCTCCAGATGTTCAATGAGTACCTTGACACTCTGCACGGCCCATCCATCACTCAGCACAAAGCCATAACCCTATGCCTACCGATGCAACATTACACATTCAGGCAGCAATCTGAATATGAGACACAGAGAGGAGGAAAGAAAGAGCGCCTGTGGAGAATGAGAAGTGAAAGGTTAAGTCGCGGGCTGCCGGTGACAGCACAGCGGGGCAGTGTGGATGCGTGTTGGCAGGTACATGTTACAGCTCAGAGGAATGGCTGCTGTTTGTGGTTTACAGCAGGCAATAAGGATGAAGCGAGGCTGTCGCGGACCTCACGGATGCTGGCTGACGGACAGGCCATGTTATTTGTATTAAATCACAGAGGATAAGTGGGAGTCCTCGGGATAAACGGGCTGTCTCACCGGCGAGCGCTGCCTCGAGGCGAGAAAAAAGACAGAATGTGTCTCTGTTTTGATCAGCACTCTGTGTCGTGTTTTTCAGAGAGACAACCAGAGACAGCAGGTGGAAGCTGTCTGTGAACGCAGCCCTCTTTTCTTTTAGGGTACCAGTATTTGTATTCATGCTCATGCCATCAATGTAAATCAACAGATTATTCAATGTTACAATCAGGTAACCAGATCTACTTTCAAGCTGTAGCAAGTATTTTGTTAGAAACAATGTAATATCCCTTTAATTCCAGACATACACTACTAATGCTTCACCTCTAATCGTATAGTGATGTCTTCTTTTTTTTGATTTTTCACTTTTCAAATAAAATTAAAAGCCTTTCTATAATCGGCAGCTGATGATGCTACCAAGCAACGCTAAACATTCCGACCCATGAGTACGACATTAGCTGACGTACAACTGTTGAAAGAAACTGAAAATCTCACCTCCGGTTCTGGCGAAAAGAATAGTAACTGATAAAACCGACCGCGTCGCCCAACTCAACCAAACTTGTTCCCTCCCTCCTGCTTCTGTTTTTTTTTTTTCTCACCGCAACTCTATCTCCATTTTGTTGACGTCTGCTTCCCCACGATCAGGGTAGAGTGGTGTTTGATGTGCTCCTATTTGAAAGATCTCGTAGAGTGTGCATGTTCTACGGCGTTTCTCGTTATGTGTGTGACTGCAGCTGATCTCAAAATCGGTTAGGATTTTTGAAAGCCCCCTAGTGTTAGCCCAGCTTCAGAGCGGTGTTGGCTGTTTTTATTCATACAGACACATACGGACAGACAGCCGGAGATTCCTTGCACTGTTGTTGGTTGTGTAAATAAGAGGGGGTGGACATAACAGCTCGCCTTATCATTTGATGCCAAGCGCTGTGATGCTGTTTTCAGATTTAAGTTCCATGAAATGCCCAAACCCAAAAGGCTGCAGGTGAGACAGGATGAACTCCCATCATCCCATTTATTGTCGAGAGAGTGAGGAGTCAGGTCAAGATTTTGTGCTTATTCCATCTTATTTACTTTATGGTCGGTAGCGGCTTTAATGGTTCTGTCACGAGGATTTAGAGAGTGAAGTTGGATCCAGAGAATAAAAAGAGACAAAAGTTTATAACACAGGAGCCGTGACTTCTCTAGAGACAAAAAATGCCAAGTTGTGATGTTAAGATACTGGAGGTGTTAAATTAATGACAGTCTACGGGGAAATGTGTCATGCAATTACTTGTTGTTGGTAATGGAGTTTTACTGTTGCCTCATCTCCACCATCACTAATTAGAGTCATGAAACAAAAGCCAGTACTCATCAGACATTAGCTGCCTGCCTGTGGTCGTGTCTTATTTCTCTCAGAGGGATTCATGCAAAGTTATTATTTCATAAAGATTAAACAGGAACGTGTTTCTATCATAGTTTTCTGCACCTTCTTGTAAGGTTCATCTGTTTAGCTTGATATTTATTGCGTTATCTCCTGTGACAGGAGTCAGCTTCTTCTGTAGTTCCACTTGTTTACTCCTCAGGACCCGGTCACACCGCCATGACAATGACATTTTGCAGCAAATTTGATTCAGTTATGTTAATGTGGAGCTGCCCGGAGGATTGAAGGAGATTCACAAGGCTTTTAAGTCTTTTTCGCACTCGGTAAATAGATGTTGCACTGCAGTCTCACTGCGTCCAAAGGTCCAGAATGAGATGCGACCTCAGGCCTTTTTTCTGTTTTGCTTGTAGATTTTCTTGTTTCCTTAACAAAGCTAATCCTTTCACAAAAGCTTTGATGGCTAAATACACAATTAAATAACTTTTCACAAATGATGATAAGCTGCACGGGCCCTTTACGGGAGTTTATATTAAATGAAATCATTAAATACCGAGCTCTGTGTTTTGACATTTATCTGCAGCTTCTAAATAAAATCGCGCTCTTATAAAACGACCTTGAGCGGGTTACATCGGGTTTATTCCCCACCGCACACAGAGTAATAAAAGAAATTGATACCAAAATGGACTACTAATCAAAAAACACTAGATGACATTTACTGTCGCAGATTTGATCAGAGAGACGAATTACCCGTGTCCTTGAATGCGATTCGAGGCTCAGTGCGACCTTTGACCCGGGTGTGTCGTGAGAGCACGTTTTCTGCAGGTCACAAGGGAGGCCTATAACCATTTTGTTAGCAGTGACGGCAAACAAACACACACACGACAACAAACTCAGCAGAGTGTAAAATTTGAATAATACGCGGGCAGCAGGCGGAGGAAGAGCTGCCGCCTGTCAGTCAGTTTGTGTATTCAGAGCAACACAACACCGTATGTTCAGATGCCATAGTTGTGTTGTGAAAACTCGCACATGACATCTTAGTGGTTCATCTCGAAAACCTGAAGGGGGTAGCACTAAAAGCGTTTAACTTACTCCTTTGCCTGCTTTAGTTGAATAATTTGCAGGAACATATACTGTATGTGTTGCTGATGATCTTGATTGTTTTTGTTTTCCTGCCTGTATTTTTTCCATAGTCCTCTATGACTATGTTCAGACTGCAGGCAAATCCAATATTTTTTTTCTCAAATCAGATCCGAGTGTCAGAACTGTTTTTTTTTTTTTAAATTTTAAATGTGTGATCAGATTGGATTTTTGTGTCCAGACATCAGCAGCCTATCTTAGACTTAGACTTGTCTTTATTGATCCCTTTGGGATGACTCCCGCAAGGAAATTGAAATTTCCAGCAGCTTACACAGAGGAATAGAGAGGTATAACAAAAAATACAGTAAAAATACAGTAAGATAAAGAGTAAGATAAAAACAACAGTATAAGAAAAACAAAACTCTTAGTAAATACAGATAAATAAAGATACATTTATAGACTGTATATGACTGTATATGGCATTGTGTCTTATACAGTGGATAAATGACATTGAATTATTGCACTTAAGAGCTGGATGGGTAAATTATTATTATTATCATTATTAATAATTGCACAGTGCTACCACTACCACTCCTTCCTTTCTGTCCTCTTTACCCTATTTCCTCCTCCCCCCCGAGTGAGGAGTTGTAGAGTGTGATGGCATGAGGGGACAAGGGAGTTCTTGAGTCTGTTGGTCCTACACTTGGGAAGGAGCAGCCTTCCACTGAACAGGCTTCTCTGGTTGCTGATGACGGTGTGCAGGGGGTGGCTGGCATTGTCAATAATGTCCAGCAGTTTGTCCAGTGTCCTCCTCTCTGCCACTGTCACCAGAGAGTCCAGCTTCATGCCGACCACAGAGCCGGCCCTCCTGATCAGTTTATCCAGTCTGGAGGTGTCCTTCTTGGATATGCTGCCAAGAATCTGCATGAGTTGCCGGCTTTTCCAACACAAAGGCATGAGAAATGAAGATCCGTCATGTCGCCCTCCGAGCGATCACGCAGGCAGATTGCAGGAGCAGAAATGTTATTTCAGCATGGCTGTCTGGATTCTGGTCAGCCTCTCTGATGCACTCCCATGACTGTGGATTTGACTTGCAAGTGACACAGGAGAAAACTTGGAAATCATTGAGCGTCCAGGGCATCTGGACTGAGACGTATCTGTAGAAATAAGATTCAAATCCCATTTCAAACCACCTCCAACTGTGGTTTAGTTCCGATTTTACGAAAATGTGTTTTGGCTGGCAGTCTGAACATAGCCCGAGTTGATATCGTGACAAGAGACAGAGAACGAGAAACCAGAGCCAACTTTCAACAATGCCAACCCTTTATTGACAGCCAACACAGGAAACAAGAAATCAAAAACACAGCAAGAAAATAAAGATGGAATCAAGAGATGCAACCGATACCTTGTGGTGGCACTAGGGGGAAATGCCTGATGACCTGTCCCATACCACATAAAGATATATGTCAAAAAAAATATATTTATCTATGGGGAATCCCACCTTTCACAAAAACCTCAATTAAAAATGAAATGTATGTCTTCCTTAAAGTTTACCGAATTGAAAATGAAAATTGTAAACAAACAAGTTCAGTGAGGACAAAAGAAAACCTGCAGGCCCCAGGACACTTTAAGACAAGCTGGTCTCATGAATTATATAGCACTACATGGCCCTGACGCAGGTAGCCACGGTGGCTTCTGATAGTCGCACAACTAGGTTGCAGAATGCTCAAAACTTGCCTCAATCAGACAGAACAAGACAGCGAAGAAATCTCAACGGGGCCCAAGACGGACCAGATATTCCGGCTGACAGTCTGTCTGCAATGTGTCAAGGACAGAATGGGAACCACCCAGATGTGCCATCCCTCCCAGGTCCCTTAGGCCTTCACGATAAAATATTGGGACTGCAAAAAAAAGGAAAAAAAAGACCATCACCACCATAAAAAGAGAACAAAAAGTAACACTTTTGGAGCATAAAACAGCAGATGTGCACACTACCCAGCCCTGCATTAGGCATGATGGTTAATGAGGGCATTCACGGCAAAGGAATCAATATTGTTATGCGTTATGTTTGCTATTAATACCAAGACAAAAAGTGAAGTATTGACGTGTGAGTTCTGTATTGACTGAAAATGGCAATTACATCTTGGATCCATTCGACATTTTTTCCCATTCCATTACAGTTTAAGTAGCTGTTTTACGGTGTCCACTCCGTTTTCAGTGTCTTTATTGGGTATTTCACAGAAAAGATAAAAATATGAGAGAGAGAGGATGACATGCAACAACGATTTCAAGGCGTTTTTCTTGTGCAAGACATCCCCCGCTTACATGACATGCACCTGGGCCAGCTATGCCTCCAAGGTGTCTCAGTAGTCCGGCGTCTGTCTCGTACTGAAACACGGTGTACACACATGTAGTACATCGGAGTGGGGATATCACAAAGTTTCAGGACAGTTCACGCTACGTTTGACGGCAAAAGTCAAACCCGCGCACATTTCCATACACGGGCAAGTGGCCCGGCTGAGTGGCGTGGCATTTAGGCATGACTGACCGTGTTTGTGTATTTGTTCATGCGACCGAACCTGTTGCACAACCCCCCAGTTTTTCATAATTTGTTTTGGTCCACTTCGGCTCGGATATATTAGCACAGGATGACAAAGCAATCATTGCCAGGGAGAGCACCAAAAATGACAAGAGGACATCTGAAAGTCAAATTTTATTTATAGTGCAGGACGGCGGTTGAATTGAGCCTCGGGGCTAAGATGAATATCCCAGACAGACATATCCAAAATTAATCAGGTGATCATGGAAGAGGATTGCGGAGGAGCAGTTCATTTTCATCCATTTAGGATGGGTGAGAGCACATGAAGGACGTGATAAGAGAGGCAGGCCAGAAGAAAAAAAATAATAAAATAAAGAAAGTTAATATAAATAAATAAATAAAGTTTTGCTGCGTCACATGATTTTCCCCGGGGTGAGGATGTCATGAGCCTTTGCGTTTAATCAAAATAGATACTTTTCAGACTGAATTAAATATTGCTTCAGGGGGAGAGAAGGCAGATATATCCTGGACGGCCTTAAAAAGATATGTGGATCAAAAGGGACGACATGGCCTATAGGTTGTGCTGACAGTTGGGCTGAGCGTATTGTGATATCCCTTTGGCGATAAATATTGACTTTTACCCAGCATGCAGGCTCACTTTATTGTTCCCATGGAGCAAGTGTTCTCAGCATTTGACCCATTTAACACATTTTTAAAAAACAATTTAGTGGGAAGAAGCAGCCACAGCAACAACATCTTGAGGACCAAATCCAGTGTTTAGTCTTCCTTTTCTATGGTTCAACATACATTGTATTGTGCTAACATGGAGCACATATGTTAAGTAGGCATATCAGTGTACTATAATAGGTGGGAGGGGTGATAAATGAAGGTCAGAGGTGTTATTAAATGGGGTCAAGCATGAAGGGATTAATGTGCCCCAGGGAGGGACAGGGTTTAAAATCTTCGATCTGGAAATAAAAGATTAATTATGTTGTTTGAAACGTTGTTTTCTGTATTCCTACATTGACCATGAAGATGAAATATCTCACTGCATGGTTTCTCTAGTATTAGGTTAATCTCTCTTCAAATCAAGCATTTATTTCTTGTGTTTCTTTTTGCAGTGAAGCTTTAACGTGAGGAATGACGTTCGCCAGATTTTGCTTCATAACATACTGTACAGTATTTGCATATACACCCGCTGTTGCTGCAAAACCATCAGGCGGCTGTGATTGACAGCTTCGCGTCCTTCACGATGACGTGGCCGTGACAGCTGAGTGTGTGGCAGCCCTTTCATGATTTGTCTGCTAGCTGTCATCACAGAGCTTTTACAACTCATCAGACTAACAGTATAAGACTGTAAAACCCTTCTGTGCATACTTCTATCCCTCCGCTTACCTACTGCAGGGCAAACAAAAGCTGACTCCGAAGATGAAGAGATATCATCGACACAGATAAGAACGGATTAGAAGCCAGACTGTCGGGGTGAAAGCTTTTGGTTTACTCCCAAACTACTGAATTTGAGGCTCATTTCCTGAAAGATAGCTTGAGAAAAATGATTTAATAACCATGGGTGGCCCAAAACCTTTCACATCAGCTCCTGTTGGAGTGAATCCAATTTCTATTTTAGTAGCATGGTGTAGCTGAATATCCAGCTCTTTCCTCTTTTAGTCAGTGCGATTGTGCCATAAACACAACCCATATTTCCTGCAGATTAGCAGATAAACAGGCTTTTGAAACCCCATTTTCAACCAAGTCAGAGATATTTATGGGTACTTTTAACGGTGTGTGTGTGGGTGTGTGTGTCTGTGCATGGCTGCGCTCCAGCTGTCAAAAGGCCATGGTTATACATGTGGGACCTTTATGTTGTTGCTCCAGCAAAAGGAGTGTTTCTGACAGGACTGATTCAATGAGAGCTGAAGGATGAGCGGTCAGGGGTCAAACCACTGTGCTGATTCCTCCTCCATCTATAGCAAACCCACACACACACACACACACACACACACACACAATCACACTCCACCACCGTTAACTTAAGTGGTATGTATAGACCCGTAGGATGCTCATGGATGTGCACTTGCCCTTGGCATGAAACATTCAATCGCCTTGTGAAGCACCGCAACAGAAGTTCCTCATAATGACGTTATTAATGGTGGGAGCCATTTGGTGGCTCTGGGGCTGCAAACACGCCGCTGTGGGCGACCGAGAGCGTGCGAGTGGACCCAGCAACTGAACATTTCAAATTGGAAATTTTTTTTGCAATAATACAATCTGAAAACTGTATTCTGTTATGTTACATAAACACGGCAAGGTATTCTAGTCACACATGAATGTGGAAAGTTAACGGATTACCTCTGGGAATCCTTTAAGTAAAGGGGGAGAAACTCCTCTGTTCTCATCAGCCTGAGATTGGCAGTTGGGCCTTTTGATGTGACTGGTAATCTTCCCCATGCCTGAGAAGTTGCCTGGTAGCATTAGAGCACAGCAAAGCAGCCGTGGCACACCAGGCACCCCTCTCACAGTGTTACGCAGATTCGTTTTCTTCCAGAGTGGAAGAAAGGGCACAAAGATGCTGCTTTCTTAATATTGTATATACAGCCTGAAAGTATATAAGCGCAGTGAGGATTTTCAGGCAGATGCTAGAAGCACAGTTGTTGAACTGACTGTGGCATATTATTAATATTTCAGTGAGAATATTCTACAGGCTTTTTTTTCATACTGTCAATAAATACCATGAAATCACCAAAACCAACAATGCATACATCCAATTAACAAGTACTGTCTCAGTAGCAGCAGCCAGATGTAGATTATTCCTCTTTGCCAAAGACCTTTATTGATTTCCAGAAACTGTGAAAACAGCCCGCTGCAGTTTATTTGACAAATACACTATTTACTCCTGCTTTAAGTACATTTGCTAAAAAATGCAGCGCTCATCTGTTTGTATTTTTAGGAAATAATTTTGTCCTTTTTTTTTTTTTTTATCTGTGGCCTGTTTTTAAACATTTCCAATTTTTTCTAGGAACTAATGGGTCTGGACCACAGATGGCTGGGAAAAGTACTGATAAAAGAGCTAACACAGCGCTTTTGGTTTTCTTAATGGGATTTTTGAGAATATAAAATAGAACGAGAATGGCACTCAGAGCGCATAAGGCCTAACCATCCCCATTTGCACTCACTCATAGATACCAGCCACCTAAATACATCTGAGTTGTTTTAGCAAGATCCATATTATTCCCTGAGAAAATACTGAAAATGCAGAAGAACGGCCCTATTTTGCAACGTTAAAGAAAGTGATAAGTCCTTTTAGCCGTCCCATTATCAATTCCGAAACCCATCCTCCATCCAAGTTTCATCCCAATCCGTTCAGTAGTTTTTGTGTAATCCCGCTGACGAACCAACAAACTAATGGACAAAGGCGAAAACACAGATCTGGACATATATGCATTCCGGGCACATGCCAAGGGAAAAGAACTGCCTACTTGAAATCTATAGTTTAAAACTTTATTTCAATGTTTATACATCTTTTTACTCCATCTTGTAATATTATACACATACACTTAGCTAGACCTCGCTTATAACAATCCCGTTTGAGTGCCAAAATATAAATAGAGAAGCCACTATGTGCGTTCTTTAAGGATTTCTGACTTTGGAGCCCTTCAGTGGTCGTATCAAAAAGACACCTTGACCTGAAAGCGATCCATAAATAAGTTCTTCTACAAACAAAAATACACGTGATCTGGATATTTCAAAAGAAGCTGTAATCCCATAACGAATACCCACACCAGCTTTGGGTAACAATAGCAACACAATGACACACAACACTGTAGAAATATATGCCCTGGCTTAAGGGCCACATTTAGCGTGTATGCATGACGCTAACACACATACACACCTCTCTCTCACCTGTGGGCACGGTGAAGCATGGTCGTGCAGTTTTATCCAGAGCCGAAGCACATACTGTACATCTGGAGGCGTGAGCTTTATCGCATCTGACCGGTCAATAACAGACACTGTCGGAGGAACTAAAGGCAGGGAGGCAATTCTGCACAGCGATATGGGCGAAATGCATTCATTTGGCCGGAGCAGATGTGGCGCGCAGATGCAGAGGGGGAGGCTTATCACGGCGGGCCTCTCCGTCCGTATTGTTGGCTGATGAAAAAAGCCAAAGCGACTTGGCCAAGTGGAAACTAAATAAAAAGGCACGGTGATGATAGATGACTCCGGTCCGTGAGGTGCAAATATAGAGCTATCAGTTTCGAAGAGGGGAGAGACTGAAAGTTGACTGAACGTCTGGAATACGAAACTCGCGGGGCGGCTCATGTGAGAGAAAGCATGGTGTGTAGAGCAGCGTTGTGACTGAATTCTCGGCGGGTTTCCCGTGGTCAAACACACATGATGAATTTCAATATATACAGCTGAGCATTAATTATAAATCACCTGCCTTGTTGGCTATGCATCAGTTGAGAACTAAGACATACTGTACGGTGAGTGCAGGGTGCCGAGAAAAGAGCTTATACAGCACATGGAAAAGTGTGAGAGTGGCATGTTGTGTTTGTGTCCAGGGGTGTGGGAGGAGGAGGAGGAGGAGGAGTGCGAATGTACTCACATCTTCTTTGACAAATAATAAACCGGTGTGTGTGTGTGTGTGTGGGAGGCATGTGGGGGTCGTTCTCATTATATACTGTTT